>UCOK01006006.1:0-265535 GCA_900474325.1 Synergus umbraculus | reverse complement strand
TATATATATATATATATATATATATATATAATTTTCAGAAGATAACTCCTTTATGGATCGAACAATTATTTTATCTGCAGACTTCAAAAGGTAATGTAAACATTTTTTCTATATAGTGGTAAAATTTTCCTATACGGGATTATTTGGCTCCGAGCACATGAAAGTATCGGATCACGCCAACGATGGGACGGGAGTACTGAAAAGGAAATAGGAAAAAATTCAACAAATGTGTTTTCGGCACAACTTGATAAGGTTTTTTTTTTCGTTTCAATGTGTACTCATCGCATCAGAAGCTGCCCGAAACAAAATGTATCCTATGGCATAAAATGAACAAGGAAAGCTAGTATGAAAATAATATTTTTGGGACAGTTGCACCAAGATGAGGATTGAGTTACCAACGATTCGATTGAACAAGGTACGAATACGGGAAAAGAGAAGTGAATGGATGAAACTGAGTGCAGGGAGAAACAGAGAAAGGACGAACCAATGTTTAATTACAATGCAATTGGTGTTAATAATTACTTTGGCAAAGCTCATGTGCAACGATGTGTATCCAGTCATCAAATTGGATCAGTGCTGCTTCCAACCTCTATCCTCATCTGTGACCTCTGAATGTTCGAATTGCTCGAATTCCCACTTTATCTTTTTTTTTATCTTTTTAATCTTTGTGACAAAGTATCTCCGAAGGACATTGCGTATTTTGCAAAATCTAACAATCGAGAAAATTGCACTATGAGTTATTTCATAAAAGAAATAAACATATATTTTAAACATATATTATTATTAATGAAAAAAATGTTAACAAAACTATTTGTTAAATGAAATCAGTTTCCACAGTTTACGAAAAAATCAAATATATTTCTCAGAGTCGTTTCCACACGAACGAAGTAGCTTTTACAGTATTTAAATTTATTAAATATCGACTTGGGTTCGTGAAGTGACACAGAATCTAAGTGAACATTACCATTATTGCATTACCATTACTAATTAGAGGGCGAGAACAGAGTAGAATGGCTGGTTAGGTTGGAAGCGCTTTAAGTGTTTCGATGGTTGAGCTTCGGCGGAAGCATTTACCGAGATTACAAAATTTATAGTCGAGTTTCGATTAACGATATTCAATCCTTTCACTCTGTGACATGTTTATGAACTCGACTATAACGACAAAATAACGTAAAATGCAATATTTTAGACTAAAATCAAAATTAGATTAAATATTAAAGACTTTATATCATTAGAATTGAAAACTACTAATCTGTATAACTTAACTAATGCGTAAAAGATTATGTAAAGTGTCCAATTGCAATTACTTCATTTTTATTTCCGCTGATTGAACATTATTTCTCAATGTATATACTATCTAAGCAGGCCAGGACAAAGGATATTAGATGCGATAACAGAAGATAGAAGGGAACCATAGACTGCACAATAAGATGATAAAGCCAGAAGGTGCAAGTTTCGAATGGAGTTTGGTGCAAACGTAATTCATAAAGGAGAGGCATCATTCCTATCTGGGGCATTATGGTACATCGATAACGTTAATAGAGTTAACTCGAACAATGAACTCGACACGCGAAACCTTCCTCTTCCCCCATATATAGGTTTAATCTATGTATATTGTATATCCATATAATTATAATACTTGAACAAATAGAAACCTTACATAAATTGACATAATTAACAACTCCTAATAAGTCCTAATAATCTAACATCCAACCAACAAATATGAAATTTACAAAGAATAAAAACTTTTATACCATAGTCGTGATTTCTGCGGAGAGGATATCAATTACGATGACAATGTTCGGATCAAGGTAGAATCCCATTTTTTATATGTCAATTCAACAAAAAAATTGCACACTTCAATCTCAAATCGCCCAGAAAACGACTCAACTTTTCCAGTTTAGGATTTATTACTAGGAAATTTCGTGGGAGGAAAATTCGATCTGTCGTTTCAGGAAAGGAAATTTCTTCTGCAAATGTATGTGTATGAGCACAAAAGTTGATACAATTATTGCACAGCTAGTTTTTCCTTCTATTGTTCACCGCCATAAGAAATATACTAGCTCTTTGACGTGGTAAGATCATATGATTTTTGCTGCTTTGATGTACCGATTACCAAGATTGAATCGACCTGGGGGAGAAGAGGTCGTCTTTTTGCGTTCCGGTGCATGTTTCAAGAACGATATTGCGCACGTGACTTTTTCTAAGTATTTAGAACCAAAGTTTCAGCATGCGTATAGCTCAATCGATATGGGAACCAAAAGAAGGGTATTGGCGAGCAAGCAACGTTTCCGGCTTCCCAAGCTGTGAACTCGCCATAAATTTCCTTGGAAACCGGATGAAAAATTCCTTTGTACAAAGACTCGTACCAGGTAGCTTTTCCTGTTCAGCACGTTTGTTCCTGGAATCTTTAGAAAATCCACGAATTATCGAGTCGACAAAAGCAATCTAACAGTCCCTATACAGCATAGCTGAAATTGTTCAAAGAGAAACCCTTTGCCCACGTTTCAACAAATATTAGTAACTAGGGCGAATAGAAATGTATATATAATACAGATATCCAATCTTGCAAGAGGAGAATTTAACAATTCTATTTTGAACAAAGCTAACCTGACAAAGGGAACTTGAAAATTCCAGGAGATACATTAATGAGGTGAAGAGGTAAAATCATTTGATATGAGATACTAACAATAATGAAGGTAATACGTTTAGAAACTGCAATAAAAAAGATCTTCCGAAAGCATTCTACATTAATTTCTGGAAAGTAGTTTTTAAATTCGACAAAAATAATTTAAAATACTTTCGATACTATCGAAATATATGGTAACATCACTTTTTTAAGATAGTATTTATGAAGCAAACAGTTTTTAAATCTACTTAATGTTTGCAACGAGCATTTATGAGTATTACTGGAATTTTTCCTGAGAACCTCTAGCACGTGTTATCCGTTTTTATGCGATCTTCATGAATTTTTTACCAATGTTGAACAGCCTAGGGTGGGGTAATAAACGTTGTTTTTATAGACTCATCCTATTTCATGCTCTAATCTGAATTTTCTAACCGGAAGCAGTTTAAGATAAACTGTGCCCCTAAGCTAAAACTTTTCGGGTGCCCTTTTTTTATATTCATTTATATACACACCCTGTACTACATTTTGTTACACTACATATATCCTATCTTATGATCCGAATCCATTAATTTTATACGCTATTTATTTTTAATTTTCTTATCACCTTATTTAGAGACATTATAAAATTTCATTCTAATGATTTTTTAAAGAAGTCTATGCACGTTGAAACTGAGAGTTGAATTCCATAAATAAAATACAATATTTGGATCGAATTAAAAAGATTAATAATATATGACGAAATACAATTACGTGTACGTATCTCTATATTTTCTTATGTATCTGTCTTGATCCTAATCCGTGTGACTCAACAGCTGTTGGTTACGGATATATATATATATATATATATATATATAACGAAACGCTAATATCGCAGATAAATATTGAACCAGTATAGACACGATTGACAAAGATGAAAAATGGGTAAAAAACGAGATGAGGGATTATTTTATCAGAATTGGAAACGATGGCACGATGGCATGTTGAGCAAAAGCGTTCAATTCAAATAGGGACGCATGAATATACATATCCACTAGATTGCGTGCGAAATGGAAAGTAGAATTCAACCTGCGAATTTAATTTTTAACGCCCGATTAACTGCTCGATTAAAGCTCGGCTGGACTGAAGCAAGCCTTGAGTGGAGGTCGATTGCGCAGATGCGGCAAATTGAACATTATTTGGTGTCAATAATGCTCGCACCTGGCTTATGCTCTTTCCATCAAATTTCATGAAATATTCGTTATTTTCCAACGACAAACAGAATATGGAATTCTGGTCAGTCAAGCCTTTATTTGCACTTATTCAAAAGCTTCGCGTACGCAGATCAATTGCATTTTTTGTTACAAATACTGCTTTGTCGATGAATATGTTGAAATTATGGAATGAGAAGCTGTAAATTATGAAAAATACATTATATAGGTACGATAAAAATATAGAATGGCAATGTTATCATTTGATTATAAAACATTCTGTGTGATTATATAGTTCGTACAAGTTTGAGTTAATGTTCTTATTTATAAATGCGTAAAACCTGAGTTAAATGTGATAAAAGAGACGTTTTTAGAAAAGTAGTAAAAATGAGTTAAAATAGCAGAGTGGTAAGCGATAAGATAAGGTTTTGACATTTCTTTATCGCTAACTGGAAATATTCACGAGTGACCTCTTCTATCTCTCCTGACTTCCCTGTCCTTTTTTCCTTCTCGGGACAGGGTGCTATCATAATTTACACTAATATACTCTCAGGGCAGTTGGTATGGTTGCTCTGATTTAGAGGATAGTCATCATGGTTGCCCTTGGGACGCATACGTAACAAGGAGCGTCCTAACGCCCTTCCCGTATGCAAAGTGTAAAAATACTGTGGCCGCCAGTGAATTATAACCGGCGACTAAGCGGTACTCCGTATCTGCCTAGTGCATTAATGAACCGTTACAGCTGCCCTAGTTAGATGTACTTCTAAATGTTACGTGAAGCTCGGAGATAAAGATAATTTTTATATAAACTATCTCATATTCTTCAAAAATCTTTTACAAAAATACATTACTTTTCTAAACAAGACTTGATATTAAGCGCGTGTGGGTTTCATTTTATAAACTCATACCACTTGACTTAAACTAAAAGAAAAAGACTTCCATAAAGTCTATTTCTTATAGAGTTGCATGATTAGAAAAGGATAAGGAATAATTAAGTGACTGAAGATAAAAAGTGGGATAAAAATTCTTCAGAATAAAAGTAGGACACAGTGAATTCCCAGAGCAAAAACGGAACGCCAATACGAACGCTGATTGATTCTCCTTTTTCTGTTTTTGCTCTCAAAATTCATTTTGCCCCTTTTTCATTCTCAAGAATTTTCATCTCAGCCACTCAATTGAAAATTGGAATAATCTAAGTACTAAAACAACAGCTTTCCATTCGAAAATGTCAATCTCTTCTACAATAGAATGAACGTTGTTACAGTATGAATTTTCTAATCCCTTTGAATTATGAAATGTAGGAGCGCTAAGTTGTTACCATGACAAATCCGTATATGTTGAAATATGGTAACGACCTTTACGTTCCCTGCCAAAGCTCTGAAAACACTTTTTTTTACCATTCGAGATTTAACCGCCGTAAAAAGGGAGGAAAAAATATCACAGCTCGTAACGAGTTCGGACACTGCACAAACTTATTTTACATTCTACAAATGCTCTAATTAGCTAATAGGCAATATAATTGAAGAGCTTGATTCTGTCTGTCTCGTTTAATGATTGGTTTTTTATTTTCAATGCCAAGAATCTATGTAATTTAAAACATATATAAGGTGACAAATCAGGAGATATATATATATATATACCCTGATTTGTCACTTTCTTGGATTAAGCGAAAAGCGGACCCAGGGGGAATTTAGTTTAGATTCGGTTTCATCGCTGCAGGAAAGACAGACGGCACTGATGTGGGACTTCTATACGTCCCCTCTTAACTTGGATGACATCATTCTACTCTGGACCGGCTATCCCACGGGGCATTTACTTAACGGTTAACACTGAATATTGGCTGATATACACGATGTTTCCTGGTATTTTCTTGATTTCCTCCCTAACTATATGCCATTATTTTGCTTAACAGTAACGCGTTAATTGTACATAACACGTAAATTTTCAATGATAATAAAAAATTCCAAACGATTTTAAAAGATTTTTAAAGAATTTAAGAATTTTCACGAGATTTCACACGATTTCAAAGATATCAAGAAGTGATTTTATGGAATTTAGTTTTTAAAGGGATCGCAATCTGCCAAATCGATCGTCAAATATTTGAAACTGGAGAGAGTTCAAGTTCGGTTTTATTTAACAAATTATGGGAGTAGGGTCGAATTTGAGCTTTGCAATTGGTAAATATTGATTCTACTTTGCCAAAGCTTCTTGGCTTTGAGGGTGACATCCTTCTCACGATATTCACGACACGCGCTCTGTTTGTTGATTAAAGTTGAATTGAAGTTAAATTAAGCTAAATTTTGCAAAATTATTACTTTAAATCAATTGTCGTCAAATTCCACATAGTAAATAATAAAGATAAAATAAAATCTTCAAAATAACATTCAAATCAATTCACTTCAATTAGATAATTTCTCGTTCTTGCGTATGGAATTCTCCTTTCAGTTATACTGTTTCGTAGAATCGCTGCAATAATGGAAAATAGTTACGAGCAAACAAATTCATGAACTCGAGGAAATACATGATTATAGAGCAAGATCAATACGCGTTAATTATAACGCGCAAATCGCCCGATCATTGCCCATGCCCATGTTCAAACAATGACCATTGTTGAACTAACATAATAGCCACGATTACATCTGGCAATTGTAAGGGATTATAATTATAATTTGTACACTTTGGCGCAGTCTCAAATTAGCTAATTTAACGGTATATACAGTTAATATAAAAATTTTACACAAACCTTGTTCAAATTATATATTATTATTTACAAAAATAAATTTGGTGCAACCTATAATTAGAGAAATTCTACTATCCTTCAAACATTATTATGATTCATGATTATTTTAATCAACTCAGTTAATAAAGGTTATTTCACCTTTGGTACTTGCATGTGACACGAAACTGTTGATTTACATCTCAATAGAGGGAATTGAAACTTAAACTGTAATAGAACGCGATGCGATCTGTTATTGATTTTGGTGAGAACTCTTCATCTCAACTTCACCCGAAGATATAAACAGCGTATACGACACTTTGTTGGGTAAAACGGAAAGAGTGGAAACACCTAAAGTCGCTGCAGCATTTGGATCTTGATTGATGCGCTTATGGCCAGCCCTATTCCGAACACTAAAGTGTTTTCAAGCTTCCAGGCGCCAGTTCCCATCCCTACGATCTTCTAAAGGGCGGTCACAAACTCTGGCAACAAATTATTGCCACACACATTGACCATGTCGATAACTGGCGTCTGAGATTTAAACTCGGATTTAAACATTTCTCCTATGCAAAACGAAGAAGACATAGCCAATTAACTTTTCAATGGAATATCCACTTGATAATTTTCTTTACAAAATATAATAATTTAATGTTTAACATCTTTAATTTTAAATAGTACTAAATGGAGTAATTTCTGCATGGGTATAATTAGATCTCAATCTCAATATTATAAGTTTGATTAAAAAACATAAAAGTTTTGCGACCATCTATTAATAAGTTACTTTGAGAAGGACAATAATAATTTAGACATTCTTTAGCAGCACTTTGTCATGTAATACCTACAGCCGTGACCTAGTGTATCTTATTTCAATTTCTAAGGCGTTAATAAATTTTACTGAGAAAGTTTTGACAGTTTTATCATGTACCTGCTTTAACCCGAGTGAAAATAACCGTGGATAAGGACGTTACGAACATCGAAAAACTATCGTCAGAGTTTGATTTTTGTTTTTTGTTTTACGGAAGTTTTTCAAACCCGATACGTTAATTTACTATTTTATTATGCTCCTACCCTTTAAGGCTTGTCGTTTTAATAATAATTTGAGTCTCGGAAAAATATAAGGCAGTTTTACGACTCTCAATAAAAAGAGATTTAAAGAGATATTGCACTAGAGTTATTAACGCCATCGATGTGCATTTATTGATATACGAGATCTTACAAACTTTCAATTCATTCAAGAATCTCAAGACCTGAATATAAATAAAGTTTAATAAAGATAAATCGTAAATACCTTTGAATTATTCCAGTTGATAATTAGAATTTAAGTTGATAAAATAACGCTTGAAACTCTATGTAATAATAATGACTTTACACGCAAGATAGCGTATTCAAATCAATTAATTAAACTTAATTAAATTCCGCGAAAGCAGTTTGTTAGTTACGTAATTTTATTGTTGTTTTGTCTTGAAGTTGCACCCCGGAAGAAAATCCATAATTCTGGGTAAGTCTGAATCTTGTGTAAGCGAATATTTTAGTACATATTGATTCAGTGGAATAATTATTTCTGATAATCCAAAACATGTATCCCGCTATTTGAATTTGTAAAAAATGTCAAGAACAGTTGATATTTATCGAGAAAAATGTAAAGTGTGCTAAAAAATCTCAATATTTTCTATTTAGCTTATAAGAGCAAAGTCCACGTAAATGATTCTTGTCCCTAGCGGTGTAACTTGTAAAAATTGGTACCATGAGCAAGCACCTGCAGCTGAACGTGCGAATGAAGTGCAAGTTTTACAGCGAGCGAGTGTCTGAACACGAAAAATAATGGGAGAAATTTCAAAGAGAAACGAAACCGACTGGTTCACGCTGAACCAATGCTGCTCGTAGGTAATACGCTCGTTTCAGAGTAGATAATATATTTTGCCAAGAAAGGGTGGGGGGGGGTAAGTTAGGAGGAACAGTACATTTAAATCTATTGGGAAAGCGAAGCTAGAAGAGACTGAAGAATTGAATGGGTCTGGGTTAGGGCGTATCTCCTCCGCCCAAGAGTAGTCACGCTAAAAGCATCCAGTAGATGGAAGTCCCGACATTGGACGTGGTTCACGTGGTTCCACACTTTTTAATAAAAAAATAAATAAAAAATAAAGAAATAAAAAATCCGTATCGTCCACAAAAAACCAAGATGATTATGTATATGTATACAGGATTTCCACAAATATATTTCCAAAAATAGTTAGCTATTTCCACAAAATTTTTTGCAATTTTTACAATTTTAAACTATCGATAAGGATCATATTTTCTCTCCCAAGTTATAGTTAATAATTGTTACCAGAGATGTTATAAAGGTGACTTTTTCGAAGGTATGGATTAGATATAGGAGCCGAATTTACTTTCACAACATGGTTGAGAGGTGGGTGGGGGTGGGGGTTTCATCTAGTGAGGAACGTAATCTTAGTATTCAATCGAAACTCATCTCCTTCCTTTTTATCAGTAAATTCCGCCTGTGCTTTCGCCGTAAGGTTCGTGACGCGCATATGCCTGTGACACAGCCAGAGGCATACGGGGCAGACCGTGTGCAAGATTACCAATCTCTATGGAATATATATTAAACTTTGAAAATTCCTGTTTTTTCTGAAAAACTGTTCCCATAAACGATATGTTTATAAGGATTCAGTAAAGCTACTGAATATGTAGATTCAGCGTTTCACTTGAATATGGCGTTTAATATTTCCCAATGTATTTTTTGGGTTTATAATCCCCGGATTGAAACTTGTTTTTTTCATTTCTCAAAAACTACTCTGGTTCATTTACTTACATAAATTCAAATTGCATAGGACGTAATTAGCTTATGCTTGCAGCAAGTAATGATTAAAAGCCTTGTCTCTCAGGTTCGCACCACTGTGTCTATTGTACCAGAACCCTGCCAGATTCCCATGAATCTTAAACAAGTTCTCACGAACTGCCATACATTATCACGAGTTCATAACTGAGATTCGAGATTGGAAGTGGCTGGGAAGGTTTGCGGAAGCTTAGAATATTTAACCATATCCTCTCTTCCGATAGGGTTCCAATCCTAAATACTAAAAATAAATTGAATCAACCCTAATCAATCATTTCTTAACTAATATTATTTGAAAGAGCAACTCTTGGCTCATTTGTGAGATTCACGATATTATACCAGAATAAAAATGTTGATCAAGTTATGAAAGGAATTAGGCACTCAATGACCTATGGTATTAGGTTGGAAGTTCATATTAGTACGCGCTGCTTACAAATCAATTATTATCGCGTTAAGTGGTAATCTGAACGATACGAAGCGATGGATAATAGAGTTGATAGTAATAAGGGATGATCAGATAAAATGGCGGTTGTAACAGCGATGAGCGAGGCGCATGGCAAAGCAATCAATGCCTAAAGCGATCGCCCGATATCGCGAACGTGCAACAGTCTTTATCTCCAGGCGCAGAAGAGGGCTTAGGCCGAGGATAACCGCAATCGAATTACATCCACCGTTCCTAATCATGACGGGTCTTGCAATTAACATCTCCTTCGCGAAATTGGAATTGCGACACTCACGACCTACTATATATATATGTGTGATTCTCAAAACACTCAATATACCACCTTATATACATATAATTCAATAAGAACATATTTGCTCTTATGATAAAGTATCACATGCCCTTAAATTTTCATGTAATCTAATCGAAAGCTCACAAGAAACCCTGGATCTCCGTTACCTTTAAAAATGCTGTCATTCAGGAATCAAGTGATGAAGATTGAGTAGATTTTAGTAATTACCTTTTTTTTTTTAACCTTTTATGAAAGATTCCTTAAAATATCTTTCACTCCTCTTTTAATAGAAAGGGGAATAATAATAGTTTACAGAAAATCTTAAGAATTTCAAATAGTCACAAAAAAGGATATTAAATTCTACCACTTCAAATTGTGAATGGATAAAAGTTTCGAGTTTGTAATTCAGAAAGTTCTAAATTATGAATGACGTGAAGAGTTTCGACACATAATTAATTTTTTATCCAATACGCTCATCCATCGCATATTTCGATTTATTTCATATGGAGAACGGAATTATTCGTATCAATCCATCTTAATTATTATTAATTTAATTAGATGTCATTTAAGTTAGTATTTTGCCATATTTGCGAGCATTTTGATCATATGTTGAATTTTGCGTTATTGAAAAATCACGCAAAATAGCTTTTGTTTCAATAAAAAGGATGATTCTACTAAATGATAGCTCGTAAAAGCCATCTGATAGAACCACAATAAAGAGCATAAATTCGACGATGACCTTTGCTCTCTATCTATAAAGGTTGCAATGAGATACGAACTTTCTTTAAGTACCGCTCTCGATCTTCAAACTCGAGAGGTTTTCTGTCGCAGCCAGCATTCTCCGGATGTTCCTGAAGCACAATCTCTTCTCTGTCATCCCATCTCCCTGACCTCGATATAATTAATGATTTCCTTACGGGTAGTGTTTTCAATTCGTTCTTAATTCGAAACAAAAAGTTTTATTCCGATTTAATCCGAAGGAAGTTTTCAATACGAATTAATCCGAGGCCCATTCAAAATCAATCCGAACTTTTACTCCGAATAAATTCAAATGAATCAGGTCAATCTGAATTAGTCAAAATTAATTTGTACTTTTAATCCGCATGAATCCAATCAATTCAAATTCGTGCGTAAACCACCCGTTATATTAATCTATTTATGCAGTCTTTCATATAAGTATATTATTTGTGTGAAGATTTTTGTGATTGTATTTAGAAGACAGATAGTCACGACTAAGTCATTAACTTTTTAAATTCCTATTTCAGAATAGGAATTCAAATTTTAGCAGTAAATTTCAGCTTTTTGCTCAACAGTATGAATAATGTTCCTAGGAGACAACCGGGAAACCAATTTACGTTGTACTAAAATATTTTACTGGCATTTCTAGAATGAATATTTGCCACTATAAAATTAGAATTGATAACTGAGTCAGGTTGGGAAAGTGAATACTTGTGTCGGGTGAATTCTCGTGGAGCTAATGAGTCTACGGCTAGCACAATGACAGTAAAGATATGTAGAAGCAGAGCGATATGGTCACCGCTTCGCTTCCTGAATCTGCGCATTGCGCATATTTCACCATTCATACATTGAATGGTTGCCTATCGGTGCAGCGAACGTTAAATTTTCTTTCGTGGGAATTGCAATAAAGCAGAAAAAAGAAAAATATCTCCATAAAAAGTATTCCTTCGTTCATTTCAAAGAGACTGTAAATAAAAATAATCTTCCGGAACGAGACATTATTTTTTAAAATGCACATTTTACTAAAGCATATTTTACTGAAAATGAGCCAGAGGAAAAAATATTTCTGGATTCACAGTCGAAATATCAGCTAAAATCTAAAACGATGCAAAACATATGTCTATAAACCTCAGACTATCTACTTTTATCAACTACATATGTGGATATAATAGCTAAATATTTTTTGAAATATGTATATTTATGGACAGCCTGTATAATGCCATATTTATAAATTCGGAAAGAGATTTACGACACATATGACTGCTAATAAAAGGAACATAACTGCTGAACTGAATCTGTAACGTAGTGGTGATATGTATAGAAAATCGATATGGAATTCGTATTCTTTTTAATCAAAGATTGCGGTATCGGAATTGAATAGCACAGCGGTTGCTTGTTGAAATGCTCTTTCGCTGTGATGTCCGAAGACATGATTTTGTTTCAATAAGGTCTGTCTATCTAGGGAAATACGAGTCTCAAAATTGGTATTATGCAGCATTTCGTTTGGCCGACACAAGGGACTGAAATTCCACTGAGACCAGTAGAATGCTTGTGGCAGTAGTGGTGAAAGCAGCCTGAGTATTGTGCATACTGAGTTTCTACATTCGCAACTGCCACAACGCAGTTTGCTTCGAGAAAGTAAATTAAATTGACTCAAAAGCACAAAAGGGAGAACAGTCTCCAGACTTTACTCAGAAGGACAAAGAAAATACTTAAATTTCTAAGCCAACACTGTATTAACGCCTGTTTAAAAATTACAATATATATCTTATCTGAGTCGTCCATAAGAAAAAATTAATTGCTTCAAATAAAAAGGAGCTAATATTTTGAACATTTCACTCACATATAATATAGAATTAAACCTCAAAAGGGGAAAAGTTTGAAAGTTTTATTATCATTTGCATGTGACTAAAAAAATATCATAACTTTTGATGAAAGGTCAAAACATATATGAAAACATACTAATTTTTTAAATAAATAGAAAATTGAAGGGATTGTTTTTCACTAACTTTTAAAAAATCAAATCAAAAAGAGCAAATAGAAGTGGAAAAGCTAGTTAATAAAATTCTTTTAAGCATGTTAGTAGAACTACAAATGAAACTCTTTATCCGACAAAATAGTTTACCTCTACAACGTTTTTCAATTTGGGGACTTATTGACTTTCCCTTGCTAATGGATTCAAGCTTGCTGAAACTCGTTGAGTTGCCAGAAATTTTGAAAATAAAATCCTATAATTGAAATGAATGAAAAAAATGTGAATAGCCATATGACATGTATTTCGAAGTGTGAATGAGAAATCATGGCCTTCTCAGAGACATTGTGATACTATTTGATGAAAATTTATTGTTGAATATGTCAAGTGGAGTCACGCAAGGTGACACATATTTAGTGGGCATGAAAAAGTGGAGGACAGAGCGGCTACCTGCGCATCGATCGTTCCAGTTCATCCCCTACATATATATATATATTTCTCTCTCTCTTTCCCTCTCTCTTAATACATAAATGTCTTAAAATTTCAGTAAATTTCGTTAAAATTCCACATTAAGATCTTTTACATTGTAAATAATAACTTTCAACCGGTATATTTCAGTGAAGAGAGAAGTGCTTGGAAGTCTCTTAAATTATGAAAACTCTAAAGTAACGAACTTCAAAATCAAATTTTCATTGAGTTTTCAAAACTCTACTTGTCACTCACAAGGAAACCTTGAAAGGTGTCTGTCTATCTTCAATTTTCTAAGAGGTGAAAACAATCCTTAATGTTCATTCCCAAAAATGAGTTTTTTCAATTTTATCGTAACATATTTGAAATATATATTACATAATATATTATATATATTCGCTTGCTTTCATTTGTTTACATTCAATGACAGACAATTAATATTTCTTCGCGTCGGCCCTGTTTTGAATTATGTTAATACTCCTATATTTGAAATTATATTTGAAATATTTGAATTATATTTGAAATTGTATTTCAGATCCAATTATATGTAATCCATACATAGAGTAGTTTGCAGTACAGATCAAATATTTAATTAAGAGAGTAATTAATAATAAAATGGTATTTAAATATGTAGAATAAATTCTGAAATTACTATAAAATCACAGTAGGTACTGAATAAAGTCGATCGTCAAGGCACATAAGAATCATAAAATTATAATTCTTTATAATTTACATAGCACGTTCATTTAATGAATTAAATTGAGACATATAAAAGTTTAGCTTTTATAGTTTAAAAAAAAAATATATATATATATATATGTATGCATTTAATAAAATAAAACATTGAATCAGATTAAAGAGATATAAGGCTAGAAATAAAATAAAGTTTTACAGCAAAGCTTCTATGTGCAAGCACTCCTAAAATGTAGGAGCATTTAAATCGATGGTAGCATGGTAATTCCTCAGTATCGACATTTTCCGTGAAATGTTGGTCCGCAAATGTAATACGCGCTAAAAGCTTCCATTTTTTAGAGTTCGATATTAGTAAGGTGGCAGGGAAAAAGTCGAAGAGAAAGTTTATGGATGAAACTATTTTTTCATTCAGCATTTCTGATTGAGAATGTACGTATCTCCGTATAGGGTGACTTTTTTGTTTTTACGTGAACAAAAACGGAAAAAGTTTGAAGACTCAAGAGGATTGCCATTCTGTTTTTCGGTATGGAACAAAAGCCTTGTGGGGACGATAACCTAATAATATACCTCGAGGCTAGCAACGGAGTCTCCTTTTGCGAATGCAAGTATTTACTGTCCCTTCGTGCAGGCGTATTTTCTAGAAACTCGTTTCAGAGAACAGCTTCAGCGACTGTCTTACTATTTCGTGGCGAATAAAAGTCACCGTAACTGCGGGTTGCGATAAAACCAACGAGAAAAGCGAATACCTTGATTCCAGTAAAGCCCTTCATGTTACTTCCGATTTTATGACTCTCCCTTTGCCACTTTTTAATCTACAACTTGATTTCACAAAAATGCTTCATAAAAATGATGCAGTTCAATAATATTCAATGGAAAAGAAAAATTCAGTCAAATGGAATTGAGTTGTTTGAATTGAATTGAATTTAGATTGAATTTAGTTGTTTGACATAGCTTTTTTTTAATCTTTCTTTTTTTTTTAAGGAAAATCTGCAAGATTTAAGAGGATTACAATTAAAAATGATTTGAAAATACCATTAAAAATTAAAAACTTTTAAGAGCAATTGATTAAAGTGAGAGTAATCATTTATAAAGACCTTTAAAGTCAATTTAAAATTTCATTTAAGCTAGTGCACTCACAAGTGGTCACTATTACAAGAGATATCTAACGGCACACAATTTTCTGAAAGCGGGAGATTAAAAGGAAGCTCTTTTGTTCCTGAGATTCTGCCGATAGTTAATTGGATGAAAAGCCGAGGTCTGGTTAACGATTTGGATAAGATAAATGGTACCAGCTGGAATTGGGTCACGTTTTTTCTTCATTTTTTCAATTTAATAAGTAGTTACATTTGCTTCAGCTCGTAAGTTTTGCGAGTGATTTCGCGAGACTATTTTACTGATTCTCAATTTTCTCAAAGCACATTTCCCACTTTATACATAATTGATTTAGCGATTTCCATTGCAAGTGCAATAACTGCTTTAATTCCTATCTAAATGTTCATCGATTGGGGCTAAAGAATGGAGATGATTGAACGTTAAAAGCCCGTTAGAATCATCAGAGAGGAAAGATGTAAATTTGATTCAAATATCCAATCTTTATTATTAGTTCATTCTTTAAAAGAACTCTTAAGTTTAAGTTAACTCAATTTTTAAATCAATATGATTTAGGTTCCCAGTCAAAAAAAAAAAAATAGATGTGATTAAATGTTGTTTGCTTGTTTTACCCTTGAAAGAAGATTGGCAATATGGACCATTGATTGAAGTTAACTATAGATTTATAAATTGACGAGTCCGCATTGTAAACAAAACATCGGTCATAATACTGCACCACATTGCTCACAGTATTTACATGCATGCAGCTTTTTTTTCCTCGGGTTTCAATAGCCAAAGTGAGAATTACAGTGGCACAATAAAGGGTGCGTTTGCATGTATACCTCATGCGGGTTTTCTATGTTTACACTATTCTTTTGATCGGTACCAATCCCAATCACAGTACATCCCAAAGATATTTTTTATACCAAAGTTGGATAAAAATGTTCTAGACAATTGATCAGACAATTATTAAAAATGGTAATTTAAAATTGATTGCCACGAATCTAAGAAGTTTTGGTTACCTTTTTTTTTTTGATAGATAGAACGTATAAACTACTTCTCTCGCAAGCTATATTGCCCGGCGGGTGTGAAATGAAGCAAGCGGCTTTGATGCTCTTCGAAATCATGAATAATGCAGCTGTCTGATCCCATCTGTATATAACTCATGAGTTCGTAATGTGTTACGTCGTACTCTATTTTGAGCACCAAGCATTCCTGGCTACAGCAAACATGATGAACATAAAAAAAGGTCTATCATGATGAGTGTATATTCTGGAGTTGTGAGGTTATATGTTTCAATCTCCTTTCAATTCAAATAGATTTCAATTTCCTTAAACACCCACAAATTTTCAAGACAAAATATTCCTCGTCACGTTCTATCGTTCAATAAAATTTTGAAAGACAATAACTTGATAAATAAATTTACTTTCATCGCCCAGAATCACTTAACTCAAGCAAATCAGAGAGAATTGTGGCACGTTTTATTACATGTTTTAGAAAATATTTTACGCCACATTTCTGTTGACCTACATTATATAAAATAAATACCTTCTTATTTTATACACGTTTATATATGAAGTGAATTTCTCTGTGTACATTTATTTTTAAACATCAATTTTAAAAACTATAGAAAATCAGTTGTATTATTCAATTATTATATATACATATATGTTACAATGAGTGCTGGGAATTATGTACATGTAATGTGAATAGCGTACGTATTTAAAAATGAGGATTAAACGAGCGAACGAAATGAATGTGCTTAAATATGGAAATGGAAAACGCATAAAGTACAATTTACATGCCACTGATTGATGCATGTTATACTGTTTTACATGATAAAGTTTCCTCTCATACCATATGCATTTGGAAAGTACACGTACAGCAGTTATAATGAAATCAACTTAATAAAATGTCAGCACGTACATATAGTTTTTCGTCAATTCCAAAAATTAATAATTTTTCTGTACGACATACAATGCATCAACTTAATTCATGTAGAATACAAAGTAGTATAACCCATTTCAAGTCAGACATATTGAGTGACAAGTAGTATAAGTCAATTACGTCAGCCAATTTCTGACACAGCAGTGTCAAGATTTTATTTATCTATTACAGAAAGAGGAAAAAGAGAGAACAGGCAATCTACTAAATTTTGACCACATATTTTATATTTTAAGAATTTTTAAGAATTTCAATTTTAAGCAATAAAAAAGTAGCATAGGGGAAATTAAATTTGCTCTTATGGTAATTATCACATGCGCTTAAGAAATCCTTCTGGGCAAAAAAATGGATTAAAAATGGTAGTGCTGAAATCAGACAGCAAACATGATGAATCTTTTGATCATGGCCTTGTTGATTCACTCCAGCACGCGTTAATGCGGCAACTAGCCGTGTTGAAGACACGTAATGAAATTCATAATTAAGTTTAGGATAATACAATTGAACCAGATGGAGTCCGCGGTCGGTGCAGAGCTTGCACGAATGTATGATAGAGAGAAGCTCATTAATGTAGCATTGCGATAGTACCTGCAGTAACTGATAAGTGCTCCGCAGGGTACCGTTCACCCGTTGACGTTGGCGTTGGTGTTGGGCTCCATTCTCGTGCTGCTATCCACACCAAACGCCAACGTTCACGGTCCGCTGCTCCGCATCCCGATCGATACTGCTGGATACAATATATCCGTGTCAACTATCCACAGTGATGCATGTCCCATTTTGAAGAGCCTCGACACCAGTCGAAACCACAGTAATTAAACTGGGCGGCAACACGACCCTGGAACGACATTCGTTAAAAAAAAAAAAATGGAAAAAAACTCGTCGCGTCAGCGAAGTTGCGCCTCCTCTAGTAATTCGTCACATCCTTTGTATCACTAAAGCCATCCAAATAATACGTCACCGAGGCTCAGACTCAGGAGAGAACGATACTTTTTGATGATATTGCACTCGTTCGCGATTTTCTATTTCCGGCACTGATCAATTTTCGACGATAGTCGTTTATAGGCAATAAGTTAGAACTTAATGCCTACTGCAAACGATCAATTCTGTTTCTTGTCTTTTTTAAGCTATAATTGGCTCTAATAATGCTTAAACAGTAAATAATAAAATTGTATTAAAATAAAAAAAATTTCAATTGTTAGATAAGGCAGTAGTGTGTATTCGTACCGAAGATATTTATCTATTTGTAATCTTAATAAATCTTTAGGCACCTAATCTACTTATTTTTCGACAAATTTGTTAGTGAATTAATTAATTAGTGAATTTATGCTCTAAAAATTCTATTAGGTAGCACGTAATTCAAGGAAACTATCTATTCAGAAAAGTCGATTTAAGCCCTGTAGCGCTTAAACGATTAAAGGACATTAAAGTGTTATTCACGGACCTTACACAAACTACAAAGTCACATTATTTGGATTAAGTTAATAATGAAAGCTTACAAATTTAAATATTAACATCAAAAATATTTCTACTTGCATCATGAAATTTTGTATCTTTCTTTTGTATTTAAATATAATTAATTATCCGTGTAATATGCTTCCCCGCGCGCGCCGTAGTCAGCGTATAATACTACTAGTTAATAAATAAAAACCCAAAAGGGTTTATTTTATCCATTATATTAAGGGATTATTATATCAATAATCTAGGTGACAAAGCAAAAGTAGCCTTTGTTTTCCATTGAACTGAATTTAATTCTTCATTCATTGAATTTTCAAAGTACATATTTACCGTTCTAACTTTAATAGAGATACATTGTGGAGTGTAAATATAATTATCATTTCCTTTGTGCATGAAACGTCTTGTAAAATAAGTGGCATATTTTCGAGTGGAAGAGAGTTCAGATAAAGTTAGCTTGGAAACGAGGTATCTTTTGTCTTCCTGCCCTTTTTCCGAGAAAAGAGGTATTTTTAGTTATGTAAATAATATTACGTCTGCGCGAGGAACATTAATCGAGAGCAACTGCTTTATTTTCGAGGCGCAAAGAAAGCGGCTGTACATTGCAATATTAGCATAGAGGAGCAAAAGAAGAAAGCATAATTACAAGGGAAGATAGTAAAACAGGGTGAGATTTAACCTTTTTGAACCGCCCGGAGCTTTCTCCGTACGCACACATTCAACAAAGAAATCTCGGGAATTTCTCGCCGACTATGGCGGAAATTATGTTTCTTTCTGGAAAGCAGTTGCAACACTGGCCCTGCTGCTGGTAGGGTCTTGCGCGAAGGGAATGGAAAATCGTTAAGCTCTCATAGTATTTCCTTTCACCCTCCCTCAACCCACGTAAAACAAAAGCGCCGATGCGCCGGATTTTACCGTATTATTCACGTTTCATTGTATAGTCGACTGCTATGTCCATTCTAATGCAAAACAGATGCTCTGTTCACGCCCGTTTACATCACGCCTGATATCAGATTTTTATGGTCCGCCACCTATAGCAGCTCAAAAATTTTTCACGCCACCAATAGATACGACCAGTTCCAATCGCAAAATATTCCCTCTATTCGCTTATAAACTGAGAAAAATATATGTCTATGCATATCTCCCTATTTCCTATCTTCTAGGAGTTATTTTTATTTACTGTTCACTAATTTACTTTCACTGACCACTAGAATTGGAAAACTTCGTTAAAGTAGCGTAGCAAATCCTATTTAAATTCTTTTACTCTATTCCTGATATATCTGCCTCAGTTAAAACGAATTACTTGTTTCGATCTTGGCGTATACCTATTAGCTTATTCATGAACCAATAACATGCAATGTTGGCGAGACGAACGTTACTCCGAATCTGCCGCGAACAGTACACCTCACCCACACCCGTTTTATCCTTTCCCCTAATGTATTTCAAATGGAAAATGTCCAATTTGTACTGGCTAAACGGTACAACTCGTATCGTCACACGTAATGGATATTCGAAAGCATTTGCATAATCTTCAAAATGATTGTTTCTATTATCTCGTATGTCGATCTCGAGAAACTCAATTACGATAATTAATTCATTACACACCCAGTTGAAGCACAATTAATTAATTACCAAATTAAGTTTATAATTATCGACCTCCAATATCCACAAAAAAATTATACACAATTTAGGTAAAGTATTCCTGATGTTTTAAACACTAAATTAAAGAAAGTTACTAAACACTGCAGCAGAGGATTGTTAAATAGGAAAACCTAATTACATAACAAAGTGCATGTATAAACAAACTTTGATAGTACAAATTTTAACACTTGTTCTGCAGAGCAGAGTATAGCATCAATAAAATAATCCAGAGTATGCATGAAGCACAGAGCAATTATTGTGCGACTGGCTGCGTAATGCTACAGTCGTAGGGTCGTAGGGAACCTGGAGCCGCAAACAAGCTCTGCTTCGTGGTCGTATACACTAGGGTCTATTATAATCCTGAAACGATTTAACAGTTCGGCGGGCTTGTCCGTGCCAATCTGGCGATGGTGGAGTCAGAAAGGGTCTGGTTTGTTAAGAGACGCTTATCTGCGGGTCCGAATTTCGCTTTATGAGGGATCGAGAAAAAAGTGAAACGAGAAAAACTGTTCATTGGGATAGAAACCGATTCTCCGAGGAGAAAAGTTATACTTGTGGATGAGAAAAACGGAGACGTAGATAATGCATCGACTTATAACAGCCGCGGTCTGGCTCATCTCAACTTATAATTTTATAAGCTACTTTCTCAGTAAAAGAGTGCAACTCTCTTTTCACGTATATATACGTACTGCTATTGGATGACAGAAAATTTGTGAGTTCTGTGTTCTATAACCGACTGCTGATTATGTGAGACTTAGACATCAAAGCATTATACAAGGGCACTATTTTTCTAAACGTGAATGAGTTTGCATACTCCTGTAATATGTCATGCGATAAATGTGCAACGTAATTATAATACAACAGCGAGAATAATTACTTTAGAGAAAATAAATATTTATTATTTAGAGTGGATAATTTGTGCAATTTGATGCAAAAGTAATTAAAGCATTTTACTCTAAACGTCGAATTAAACTTTCTTTAAAAAAAATAATGATTATTAAATACCGTTTTATTTTAGGCAAAGAAGGCGCTTTTTTTAAAAAACTGAAAACATGCATGAATAATTCGAGTTTCTTTATGTACACAGGTACCTCCTACTATATATATCCATATATATACATGAGCATACATTTTACGATGTAAATGCATTCTGAGAATGAGATTTTATTAAAAGATAATCCGTCCCTCGTTCACTTTTTTCTTCTCGAAATGTCACAAGACAAATTATTCTCAATTGTAGATCGGTACTTTCAAGCAAATGTTTCAGCAAATAATTCAGTGTAAGATATAACGAAAGCTATTGTTATCAGAACCGTATACTGTTTCATTTAGAGTAAGCTCAATGGTATAACAATGTAATAATTGCTGAGATGAGTGAATTCCCATGATGCTGTCATTGTTCCATCCAAGTATATAGCCGTTAATTGCGACCTACGCATGCGAAACAAACGTTAGTATCGAGTTGCGTGCACGCGATATTTGTTATATATCGCTGATATGTATACACAAGCAAAACGATTTCATTCATAAATGCTTACTGGGATAAAGGCGAGCAAGATTAATCGAAAGGTTTATCGTGAATGCCTGACAAATCGAGAAGGGGGGTATTGTTTTTCATGATGAAAAAAACAGCGGCTGAAAAACATCAGTATTTTCCTATCGCTATTTGAAAGTGAATAAAACATGACAGCCAACCGGAATCACGAACAGGCGTTTATACTCGTATTGCGAGCTGATTTTATTCATTTTTTATTAATCAGTTACCAGAGAAATTGATGGAAATATTTATCTGCTCGTTAAGTGAATTGAGCAATCAATATGGTTTTTTAAATAAATATAATCAGAGCAAGCAATGATTTTCTGCCTAATTCAGGTTTAAAATTTAGACAATTTTAAATTATAATCAGCAATAAAGTTAAACGTACTAAAGTCGAAAAGCAGATTTTTTGTGGAGGCAAAAAAAAATAAATTTGGGCGGAGACATTTTCTGCATATTACGATGTCACAGCCCCAACTGCTGTGGTATCCCTTGATTTACTTTAGCTCGAAAAATATTCGAAAATTTACGGTGTTTCTGGCATATAGATGGCCCCACGCGGTCGCGGTTCCGTTCCTCTTTATCTTCTTCTCTACTTCTCTTCCTCCTCCACCCTTTTTCTCTCCACCCATACTCAAGCCACTCTTTCCATCTGTCCCTCCACCCTGGTCCTTTTTTCTCTCTACCTGTCATGCTGACTCGGCGAAAACGACTTCGCAATTACTCCCAAGGGATCGTTACACCATGGAAAACAATCCTGAAACTTGTACCATCGTTCCGAGGAAAACTTAACTTGGGTGGGTTTGAGGAGGTCGTTGTCCGTCATTTGGTGAACATAACGAGCATTTAATTTGACAGCAGTGTGAAGCAGTGTGAACCTTAGGTGATCTGGCTTTTCAGACAAGATCATAGTCTCACAAGTTTCGTATGACTTGGAATGATTTCATTTCAAAATTATCTCTAGATTGATTTATTAGTTCAATTTTTAAAAAAATTGTAATTCTATTATAGAAAAGCTTAAAAACTTCAATTTTGAATGTCTGTAAGTCTTTCTATTTCCGCAACATTAATTTTGTTAAATAATTAACTAATTTTTTCTGTCCTATCGCTCCCAAGGTACTCACATATACAATTTTGATAGCATAAACCTGACCAAATGCATATTTAAACTCAATTCGGAGTTCCTGTAATGCTCTAAATATTCTATTAAATCCAATGAGGCTGATAAATCAGTGCTACTCATTTTGTTGTTGAAAATTCAGATAATGAAATCATAATGAACGCATAAGGCATAAATCTCCTTTACACGAGTTTGGCAATAAAATTGTATAATTCGTTGGCCAGGGACCAATGAAAACATTGATCCTTTCAACGTGAGATACAAATGTATAGGTAAATATTTTCCACCAAGGCTAAACAAAACAGTATCGCTTCAAAGAAAATTTCTAAATACGCCCTACCATTCTCCAGCATTTTGTGTTTGTGAATGGCAAGCATAAATGGCTAACATGTGAATTAATGCTGGGTCGACAATAATTTCTGACAGTTAAAATAAAATAAGTATAGTGGCGCAGATCCATTTCCATCAGCTCTCTACTTTATTCCATTTTTCTTTATACCCGTTATTAACAGATTTTTATAGTTATGCACTTATCGTTTAATATCTATAACAATAATAGTCTTTAAAATTTTATTTCTTGAATGTCACCATTTCCACAGGTGAGATTAATTCTTCCCGATAAAAAAAAAGTTGCGAAATTCTATTCTTAATAACTTGTTTAAAAAAAATCGATAACCAACAACAGTGCTTATTTAGCTTACCCCTGCTTCAAACTTGAACATCTCGGATCATGCACTCAGTTTCATCTTACCTGTAAAAGAGAAAACCTTATTAGATGGAAATACAGTATGTGTGTGTGTCTCTTCCGTTAATGCTATGTATAGATAGAATTTACATATTTTTAACTTAAATATCATTAAAAAAACTTCAAAATATCTGAAAAAGAAATATCATCTAGTATCAAAATCAAACTATCAAAACTGTAACAGTAATGTTTAAAAAGATATACTGAAATTTTGCATTGATGTAAATCTACTTGGCATAACTTCTTTATGAGATTCAGCATTTTGCAGAATGGATCAAGAAGATGAAGCCAAAGCCACAAATACGAAGAAGCGCTTAAAAAGTAAGAAAAATCTTCCAACTCATTTCTGCATCCCAATAGCGTAAAACTTTTATAAGAACATGTTTTTGTACTCCCTTGGCGCTCTATCTTTTCAACGTTGAAGTTAAGTATCACTACGAGTTCTCGCCGATTGAACAGTTAAATGTTTGAAATCTCGAAAGAAGATAAATTCTCTAGTTTTCTGAGGCTTTTTAAAGGACGATTTGAAAAGTTTCACTTTTATTGTTGAGCGAAAGAGACAGCTAAGAGTCGTCGTAACTGCATAAGTCATTAAGTAAGAATTCAAGCGAGAATGTCTCGTCGCTCTCTGCTTGCTTACAATAATTAAAATCCCTCCGAGGAACGTAAATTGAATTCCAGAAGTTGATCACTCTAAAGATGGGTTGAGGCTTTTCCATTTTGTGAAAGATTTACTCAACTTTATTCATTCATCAATGAGGAAATCTTTTGCTCAATGTATTATTTATACCTTTCGACACACAATACAAATAATTATTATCAGCTAAAAATATGTTCATTCTATGTACTTTATAAACAGGGTGTCTATTAAATTTTGCCTACTGTCTTGATAAAGGAATCTTTACTACTTATTCTACTCAAGGAACTAAATTATATTTCTCCAGTACCTATAATAACCAGAACTCCAGCGAATTCATTTTTTATTCATCCGCAGAGAATAATCCAAAGATTTATGCGTTTCCTTCTTCAAGAAAATGAGAAGGCCTTTGGAATCACCGAAGATAATAAATTCACACGAAGCTCTAACGAAACCATCCACTTGGTTGGCTCCACTTGCATAACAATAATTCATAATTTATATTCCCATCAACAATCACGCAATCTGTATACAATAAGGACCTTCAAGAACTTCCTATGCCACTCGCATCTTATTTTCGTAAATAAATCGAGACCGCACCCAGCTCGCAAAATGAACGTAGAGTCCTTTTTTTACTAAACGATGTTTATACTTATCAGCCATGCACCGGCGACATCTGTTCTCTCTCGAGGATGATCAATAATGTTGCGGAAATGTAATGTCGACCCTAGATAAAAAGTTAATCGTTTCAATTTCATAGCTGGGTTCACCGGAAATCAACTCACAGATGTCACTGAATGAAAATAACATTTTTTTTTTATCATTACTGTGGCAAATGTTGTCGAAAAAAAGCAACGATGAAATCAGAGAAATCAAATCAGAATATACATTCCTACTCAAAATACAGAAATAGCTATTTGAAAATAAAATATTATTTCCGAACATAAAATCACTGTTTTTGACCCCAAAGAGGAAATATAATATATCAAGATCAGAATTTGGATTTTCTGATCAATTAGCAGTTAAAGCCAGACTAAGTGTCTGTCGTGTGGAGTTAAAGTTTCCGAGAGTAAAGTTACATCGCCTGCGATTTGTTAAGCCAAAGCCATCGATATCTCATCGATTATTCGCTTCTGCAAACCTGCAGTCTCTCCAGCTATCTCTACTTACAGTCCTTTCTGTTAAAAGAGACTCTGTTAGAGATTTTATAATTAGCTCAGGATGATACATTTTAAGTCTCCAATATATTTGCATCAAGGTAAAACTTAAGCTGTAGCTTAAAAAAAACTCTTGATAGGTTTAATATATATTTAAAGAGCAATACTTGTTGACGTGGGACAAGTGTTTTCTGGTAACCGAAAAACGTGCTATTTACATTTCGCGCGACTAGTACAGAAACTGTTCCAAACAATCCATCGGGATTCTGACTGGACGAACCCCCGAGTTGGCGTTGGGCCACTGCTTTATCAGCGTAATTATTTTTATGTCGTACTCGGTTCATGCTCTTCGTCACTGACAGTCCTCCCCACATTTCAATATATTCAGTTACCGGAGAAAAATTCCTGAGACGATACAAATAATCATATTTTGAAATATATATATTTTTTTATTCAACCATAAATAAATCGTCATTTCTATTTTTCTATCGAAAGTCATCATCTTTGTTTTTGATTACAGCTTTGACGTACAAAAAATTCTGCAATTTCTTGCTCTATCAAAATATTTAGAATGAAAGTCGCATGAAGTAAAATAAATGTTTGCACTTTGTGGTAAATATGAATATGTTACTTTCAGTTAATTTACACAATTGCTTTAGACACTTCTCTTTTGAGAGAGCACATTTATTTTTTCACTGCAGAGGGGAAATTGCAGGTCGAGTGAGACACAGTGGAAAAAGAAGAGAAGCCCCTCTTAAAGTGCTGACTGCAACGTATGCACATGACGTGTGTGCCTCGAAGGGATGGGACAGCTGACCGTTCAATTGCATGAACGTGCACGTGACTAACACTCTAATTATGTATTTAGTCTTAATTAGGCGGCTGCTATCTCACAGTGTCTGCTGGGTAACTCTAGACTCTAATGTCACTAAATTGTGACAGTTTGGCTAACTTTGATAAGATAGGGCGTAAGGTAAACTTGCTCTCGAAATTGAAAGATATGCAAAGTTTATATGTGCGTACAAATTATATTAATTTAATATGCAGTCCCATGTGCTTGAAAATTTTCATTTTTCCGAAAAGGATATTTATAAGTTAGGGTAAAAAACCCAATGGTCTCTTTCACGTTGTGATCGTTATTAAGAAAAATATTTATATTTAGGGTGCGCAAAATTTATTTACGTTATTAAGTACACAGACAACTATTTAATACACAGAAGATAAATGTATGGAAATATGATTAAAAGCCTCAGAATCCACTGACGCTAGAGGGAATTTTTCTTATCGGATATATAATCCAACTAAATGCTAGATGTGTACGTGCGATACGTTCTAAACGTCCTAATGGAGGCCGGGAAAACTCCCGACTGTGCAAGGCTGCTATAGAATATACATACTTAAGACCTATACGCGAGTAGCATCGCCTGCAATGGTACCTTAGTTAGTACTGCATTTGAAACAATGCTCGATTCGCATGCTCAGAACGATGTACACGTCCTCTGAGTTATGTGGTCTGCATGTTTCAGGTGTTGGATTATATCTAATTTTCCATGACTCCAAGTTCTCAGAACCTGATTAAAAAAAGTTTCTCATTCAAAAATAACCTTTTTATAACTCTTTTCGACTCTTTTAAAAATCCCTTTATATCCTTAAAATTGTTTTGGGAACTTTAAAACTTTTTTTTAAATAATTTAATAATCCAATAAAGTTAAAAAAAATCGTCAGACTAGATTTCTGGAAGTTCACCCCAATTATACGCAGTGGATGAATGTTCTGCTTGAATAATCTGGACTTTATTGTTCCAGGGTAGTGTGCGAAGATTACTAACACTAATATTCTGAGTAAGGATTGTGGTTGCAAAAGTTATGGTCCTTAAATTTATCTTAGGACACAGGTGCATCATAGATCAAGCTATATACATTTACTGTGCTGCGTGGACTTAAATCAACCAACATACCAGCACAAAGGATACATAATTACCAGATGGTTTCTTGTTTTCCAACTATGCTTTCGTTAATAAACCTTATTGTTATGAGCATATCTAGAAGTTATAAAAACAATCAGTCTAAATATACCTAAAGGTAGTTCCTTAATTGACAACGAAAGTTTAAATTGCTATTTTTAAAATTTTTGGTCCGACTTTGAGCAATAATATGGTTTGAAAAGTACAAGTAAAATAATTCAAAATTGTAAAAATAAAGAAAATCAATATTATTTTATTAAGCCTGCGTTAAAGGGCTATATAAAAATGTGCAATTTTCTTTACGATGAATTTTTAAAATATCCAAAAGAATAAAAATGCGATAAATCTGCGGATGCAATTTTTCTCGAGCAAACTATTTTGCAGTTAAATTTATCTTTTATGACTTACAAGATATGTAGACCCAGAACTACATTAAAAAAGTATTTACAATGTTTCACTAAATCAAATATGAAAATTAAACCCCCTACGCGCCGAACTCACCGATTTCAATACTTTTTGATATGTTGCAATACATGAAAAAATAAGACACACGCGTTTTTTTATGTGCCGTCAAGCACTTTTATGGCGTGAAAATCACCCCTAACGTTTACCCTCAAAACTGATTTTTTAAATACATCTCTCTGCATATAGTGGAAATTTTTTAATGAAACAAAATTAAGGACAACTAGTTCTACAACATATTAAAAAAAATTATCGAAATCGGTGAGTTCGGGTGGGAGAAGGGTTTTCTTGTTAAATATGTAATCTACAGAAAAAAATTAGAGCATGGAAAAAATCACACGTTATGGATATAATAAAAGCGATATAGCTATGTGTAACTACGATATGATATCACTTTATCGTGACTCTTTATCATCTCTATGGCCGAATTCGAGAACGGGTGGTTATGAGACACTTTATCCGGCGTCCTCTTCCGGTATTCGCAACTTTTATTAAAAAAAAATAGTTTTAAAATTTTGTTATGTGAAGGGCTCCAATTTTACGCAGGATGGACATCAAAACTTTATGAATCATATACGTCTTGTCCGGAATATTGTGTGCGTCCATGCAGGTGTATCAAATTTTTTTTCGCGGTACACTATTTGTATTTGAAATTACATAAGTCTGTATCAAATTCACCAAAGTTTTCTAATGATAAACTAGTTACTTTTTTCTTTTTTCGACGTCTCCTTTAATAGTGTTTGAAAATATTAGATGATGTATCTTTCAATGAGGAGAGGATGATTAAAGAATTGTGTCGCTAATATACTATTAATCCTTCTTTTAAGAAAGGATGTAGAGTCTTTTATAGTACCTAGCATTAATTAATTTTGCTTTCACATTGACTTTGAGAAAATCCGTGACATGGAAGGGTAAAAATAAGAAGAGCCTTTTCTTGTATTTTTCTCATTTTGTGAGGCCTTTGTTCGTTTCGTACGGTGTGTCGCCTAAAATGACAAAATGGAGAAAACGACAATCCGTTATCGCACAGAAACCCAGTCTCAGCCCTGACGTTCTTACATAGAATGGATGAGCAGAGTGAAAAGCACAAAACAGGTGTTTTCGTTCAGAACGTTTTCTGCGCTTCTCCGCGCGGCACCTAATTGCTCCAGTGCTCCATGGTGCTTCGCGCAAAGTGCGCCTCGGTCATAATAAAAACACCGTACGCGATATACACTCATTCCAGTTCACCTTGTAATTCACTAGAGACAAGTTTCGTGAACACGCGACGTTTAATTCGATGATACTGCAATTCTTTCAAGTAACTACACTATTTCGGAACAAGAAACTGTTGAAAAGTCTCGAGAAAAAGTTTGGAAATGATGGAAAATGAGGAAAAGACTTCTGCTTCTATTTACCTACAATTTTATGGAGAATTAATTACAATTGAGTTAATCTTGAATAGACGTATTGAAGGCACATAAGCCGAAAAGGTAACAAAAAAAATGAACGGGCCCTAATTATAAGGGTTAAAATATTTTTAATTTTATTGCTGAGTTGGTGAAAAATTTAAGAAAAAAGAATTTCCCAACATTCAGTCAATGAAATAGAAAAAAAATGAAAGAATACTCTATCGCAGTAAATGGGAAATGAATTTTTGATTCTCTTTCTTTCTTTTGAATCCACAAGTTTTCTTTTCTTTCATCAAACTCTTGAAACTTCTATAAAATAAGAGTAAAAAGTTTTAGAGAGGGGAAAAGAATCCACCAATAACGATTTTCTTAAAAGAAGAGCAGTTCGCTGGAAATATCTGAGTAGTTTGCAGGCAATGAGGTAGATATTGCTCCTTAATCGATTTTATTAAAAGATTATTACGTTGAAATCTAATAAAAATTAAAAGTGATCGTTTCCAAGTGAGCATATCAGTTTATCTAGTCTGAATTTGCACTGTCGAGCTTTATGACTCATTCCTTTCTCATCCATTTCACACTTATCTTACACAACTCATAAAACTCGTTATACAGGCAGTATGTAGCTCGTGAGCAAATAGGGGAGACAACCTAAGTGTATCACAAGAAGAACGTCTAGTATATTGTGCAGGCATTTTTTTTTCTCTAAACACACTTCTTTTGTTGGTAATTTTATTGTGCGCATATAAAGATTCGACTACACCTTATTACAAGGAAACAAAAATTCTTATTGTATCCACAAATCTCTTGTTAAGTTAAAATATTTAAAATAACAATTTTACTCGAGGAGCAGACAACATAAATAAAATTCTTCCTATTACCCTATTGCACGGAAAAATAGTAGATAAGCATAATTCTCCACTTGGAACAAACGGACAAATTATTTCACGTTTAATAGAAACGCAAAGAAAGAGTGTAGAGTTTAACGAAAAACTTTGTTTATCCAAGGTTCTTGCTTTGAAATTTGCATACGCTGTAAAAACGAAATTCTAGAATGTTGGGAAAAATATAAAAAAGCAGACACTTGTTTTTCCGGTTAACGTTTAGATGTACGTGTACAACTCTCGCAAATTATTCTATGAGAAAAGCTTTCTTTAAATAGTTTTGGACATCTGATATTTTAATTCATTTTCAACAAGATAAATTTGTATAAATTACGCACCTCTAAATAAAAAGATTGTTAAATCAATATTATAGAGACAATTTAGTGAGCTTCCGAGAATAGTTTCGATAAAAGCACAAGAAGACCGAATCAGAAGAGAAAATGTAGGCTTCTAAACTTTTCGTCCATTTATATAAAATTAACACGACCCAATTGAGTAACACCTTCGCATACGTGCAATGTAGAAATCCTTGGTTCAGTGAAATTCGGCACCCATGCCATCCTTTTCTCAGGGAATGGCAATTGGCCTAAGGCCAAAATCCGAGAGACAAACAAACAGAACTTAAGGCCTTGCCCAAGCAAATGGTGCGCGGTTAGTCGGCTAAAATTCTGAGCAGAAAGCCGAGACGAATGTAGTCAAGATACAAAGTTTCGCTTTGTAACAATGCTAATTGGCCGCGAAGTGATGCCACATCAAGCAACTTAACTCGTTTGCTTAGATTAAGGTTTAAGGAATGGTCTCAAAAAAAAAAAAAAAAAAAAAAAAAAACAACGAAACGCGCATTCATACAATTCGCGCAATTTCCAAAAAAACCAATCAGGTTTTCAATAACAATGTCTTCGATATTTTCGAGATATTGTAAAATAACTTTTTCAGATAAGATATTCACGCAGTCGTATAAAACATATCGATTTTCAAAATATTACAATAAAATGTAAGAAAAAAAACTGTTTTTTTTTTTTACATTTCTATTTTAATATTTCAAGCGTAGTTATAGCACATTTCAAGTGTCCTGGTAGAAGTGATCATTACACTAATGATTTTTCCATTTCGAGTGTACTTGAACATTTACTCGTGGAGACTTTCATATTTCCTTTTACCACTAATGAAAATAATAAACGCATTCAGCAAAGTTTAAGCGACTAAATTGTAGTTAACGAAGAAGCAATCTTCTTCGCATTGTTACCAACAGATTTAAGGGGTTATATTTAAAATCCGATGAAACCGTGTAGTTCAAGAAAATTCTTTGCGGTTTGTTTATTCACTCGTACTCTCATTGTAGAATCTCTCTTGTGAAAGGCTTGTTTCGGTTGAACGTTTTCACACTTGGCGCCCAGTGAAAATCTTTTGTTTTCCACGTACGGGTTTATCCACTAAAGCTATAGCGAACATGGATCCGCTCTAGTGATACCCCATATTTTAGTGCAAGCCGTTTATCCCGAGGCCTAGCCCCAAGCACAAAGACGAGGTAAGCCGTGAAACAATGGAGTTGCGGCGCCCATTATTAACGGTGCAGTTGCAGTTTTTTGAATAGTAAAAACGAGCCACTACTGAAGAGGAGTTCACAAGGCTCTAAAAGAAAAATACGAGAATTATTAATTCGTATATTGACCATGTCTTTCTCTTTCTGTTTTTGACAAAAGAATTTTCTCTCTAATCCTTTCATTTCTTTCTCTTCTTTCATTTTTTTTCAAAGTCTACAAAAGGAAACATCACGTCTAGATTCATAAAAATTTGTTGCGCCTAACCCAAATATTTTCCGTCTTCCAAAGTCAAAAGATTCAATTGCAAATTCTTAAAAATTTTATACTTAAATTCTATACCTCTACTTCTACATTAAATTTTTCTCATTCGAAGGAAATGAAACAGTAAACGAGATTAATTACAGTAAAAGATTAATATGGAATAAAATGTACCCCACAAAATTAATTTCTCTTTCTGTAATTGCATTATACTCCCTTAATTAAAGTCAAGTATTACTTCGAATCGAGGAAAATATATTTCTGTATTTCCTGCTCACTGTTTATGCAGACCTTCATTAAGCATGCTATTTATGTATTTAGATATTCCGCTCGAGCACTTGACTGCGGCTTAACATTATGAGCATATTATCTCACTTTAAAAAAGTAATAAAGGAAATAATAGCTATCATCAATATCATGTCGACGTTTAAGTATGAGATTTCTCTTTAATTGTCCATTAATATTAAATGGTCGTTTTAGTAAACATAGTTTCTAAAAAATATATTTTAGAAACATGAGCGATCTAAAAAGGACTTTATTATTTCTTTCTTTAACGCACGTAATCCGAAGCAATTGTTTTCTTTTTTTAATTTTTGCTTTTATTGCTTGAACCCAGATTCCAATTTTTTTGTAATTTGAAATGTGAAATAAAGAGTATTAAATAGAGTGAAAATCAGAACTGAACTGCACATATTTGTATTGGAATAATCAGTTCTTCGGATGCCCGAGTTCGAAAGAGCTTCACCATAATTTAAAGTGCTTTTCGTTCGAGCAAACTGGAAGCAAATCTCTGAGTTCTGAAAAATGAGCGGATAAATAAGGACAATGGAGTTGAACTAGTAGAAATGATTTCCGGGCGACTTGCTTTCGAAGAATAAGGTAGAATGCTTGAAAACTTTGTTCAAATGGGTGAAAAAGTTGAGTGCTGCTCTCTCGTACATACCGAAAATCGAAATACGCGTCACTAGGTATATAATGCTTTTGCAAAATGAAAGTTTGCCATTCGGTTAAATCTACAACACTTAGAAAAAAACTTGTTCTAAATAAAAACTTTTATTTTCATAATTCAAAATAAAAATTTCTTTATATTAAAGAAAAATGTATTTCTTGTAAAATAATTTTTTTTCCTACAAACAGAGTTTACTTGATTCAAACAAAATAATTCAAAAATAATTTTGTTTGAATCAAAGAAATGTTTCTTTGACCGTATATATCAATACTACAATTTCTTTGATTCAAAGAAACTGCTTTCTAGATGAAATTAATCAAATATAGGGAAACGGTGCCCACAGGGAATCAACAATTTATAAAATATTAATTATAAATTGATATTTACATAGGAATATTTATAGTTCAGGGTCTTTAAATTAAATTGTTTCTAAAAATGTTTGTTTGGTCTTTCTAAGCTTGAAAACGAATGATCTTATTTAAGCAGTTACTTGACATAATCGTATCGGTTGTTTTTTTTCTAAACTCTTGGGAATGAGCATCCTGTGAAAACGGTTAGGGTCCCCAGAGTGATTCGAATACCTTCAATATACGAACAGCAAGCTGGTGCTACTTTCCTTCTCACCTCTACGAAATATGTAGACCCAAGAGTAACATGCCAGCCTGGATAAATTTATCGCCTACAATGAACCTTCTCATTCTCCAAGCGTTCGTTTCCTGAAAAAAGTTTACTGCCAATAAGGAGTCTCTCGGCTCATTCGATAGTCTTTACTCTATTGTCCCGAGAATTACGTTACTGGAATTTTCACACGATAAATACCGATTGCAACCCACAAGGCATTTTTCATTAACTTCTCATAACTAAGTAATTTTCAAGAAAAAAATAAAAACCTTGTCACGCAGAGTTGATTTATGATCTTCCCTTTTTCTAAACTTTTGTCCTAATTTATCGAGATTTTTTCTATTAAAGAAATATATGACGATCATAAAGAAAGCTTGTAAAAGTATATTTTTTTCATGAGAAATTCTCAGCGTTTTTACACCTTTAAGGGCAATCTCGTTAGGAATTAAAAGTTTTCGAAAGAAAAGCTATTTCCTCGAACAATTGCTGGCCTGTATCAGAAGTAGGGTGGACTAATAAATGATTATGATATCCTAACTAAAACTTGTAATGAACACTCTGCTTTCCTTCCGCCGTGAAGACTAATTAAAAGTTTCCTAAGATAAAGATGAAAAGTGGGAAGACTCATTGTCAACACGCCATCTTGTATTTACTCTGCCAGGCGATAAACACCCTTAATCCTCTAAAATTCAGTCTACATAAATTAATAAGTAATTCATAAGATCTGTAAATTCTAAGAATCATTTTGATTTCACTTAAAAGATAGTTTGTTCATTATTTTAATAGCTTTAATTTGTTGTTTACATCTTTTAAGGTAATCAAATAAATTTTTTCCATCATATATAGATGAAAAGTACGATAAACTTTTTATGTAACTATAGAATAATCTGCACAGGTTGCATATATGTATATGTATGTAATATACTGCTCTGAATGTATTACGGTTAACGAGTAAAAAGAGAATGTAAAACAAACAAAAACCCAATATTGTAATTGTATGAATCATATTATAAAATGCTTTATGGGTACTGCGTAAATCATTTCAAATGAAACAATATTTCCTGAATGTAAAATATCCAAATTTTAGGATTCACAAGGTAGTAGAGTTTCATTTGTTGATGATAAAATAAGATTTTGGCCTGATGATTTATATTATTGGAAATTGAAAAACTTGACGTGAAAATTACATTTTTAACAGCGCAATGACATCGTAATGCAAATGAGCGACTTACGTTCCCTGCATATATTAATATACCAACTGCCTCCTTTAGTACTTTATTCTTGAAATTATTATCCAGGCTTTATTCAGTAAAGCTCTTTCGCAAGAATAACGCTCTACTTCTGCATATATAATGCCCTAGATAAAATAAAGTGCGTCGTGAAACGCCTTATATCGCCCAGAGCATTCGGCAATGGTAACGTAATTGTTCATCCATTATAGTGTTAGATAGAATTACAATTAGATACCCTTTAACAAAGTTTCTGAACTTGAGTTCGTGACTGCAAAACAAGTTTGATTATTTCAAAAGCATTTCTTGGATGGAATTTTATTGTTGAGTGCATTCAAAGTGGAAAGATCTCAGTGAAGGGGGTCAAAACTTACTTTTCAATTGAAATGGTTTTAACTTGGATGATTTCAAGATGAGGCATTTAAACGTTGCTTTGGAATCAGAAGGAATTTCAATTTGAGTACTGCTTCTGGAGAACTAAGTTCTCCTATTTTCTCATGTTCATATATATAATAATTTTTTGGCATAACAACTAAGTTTGAATTTTTAAATGGAAAGCATCCAGAATGAAAAATTCATACTTAAAATCAATATTTACAATTCGATACGCTGATACGTCTCTCTTCCTGATTATAATCTTTCCGCGGCTGTTTTGTCTAAAGTCTTCTCAGTTTCAAGATAACCACCTCCTGTCATTAATATGCGACAAACTTTGTAGCGGTACAAGTTCCATACCTTCGTCAAGAAAGACCAACAAGCTCGTAATACGTAATTGTAATGCACGCGTACACCCATCCCATGATTTAAACTCCCTCTTCTAAGAACCTCGACAATATTAATACTTCGAAGGAAAGGCATTTCACTTGGTCGCGAGATTAACGAGTTTAATTTCTCGTAGAGCGCGAAGATTGCCGCGGGCGGTTAGCCATTTTCGAAAACTTTCAAAATCACTGCACTTTGTTCCGTTACCCTACCCTTCCTATTAAATGCAAATCCTTATAGTGCTGTCCACTTTAATCTGTATAATAATAATAATAATAATAATAATAATAATAATAATAATAATAATAATCAAGGTAGTGACTTGACCAGAAAATTGCGAAAGACAGGGAAATGACCGGGAATTTGAAATCGTCCGCTGAATCACTATCCGGAATAATTTTTCTCCACTTCTAAATATACCTTTAAAGATTTCACTAAAGCAGTAAAGGGAAAGTGATTGACTGGAATAAAATGGAAAGTAAAGTATCTCTGAAGTATGTAATGAGATGAAAAAAAAAGAATTTTCAAATGAATTCATCTTGAAATAAATCTCGAACCCCTATCCTGTTTCTGCCTTAGTACCTACTTTTTATTTACGAGGAAACACAATCGACAAAAGTCGTTCGACTTGTTTATTTTTCTAACCGAGCCAAAGCTCGTCCATGCAGGAACATAATCCTTTCAGTTTTTCGCGACTGAATCTTGACAAAAACTCACTTTGCGAAACGAACAGTGACTTTTCTGGTTAGTAGATGCAGGAGGCGAAGTAGGTCTCGAATATAAACTCGATTTTCTAAGTGGCCCGCCTGTCGTGCTTGGGAAAATAAATGAAGGTGCTATTGAAAAGCTATCTACGTAGGTGGCTTTCGTGCCGAGGTGAAATCAGAGTTTAATGGGCATAAAGTCTGAATGAACCAGCACTATCGAGCCAATATATCAGCCCGATTGAACCGTCTGGCGTGGCCCCGATGAATAAGTGAAGAAAACCAAACGCACATTCTTAGAAAGAGGGCCTCCAAGGTACCAACGTGTAGCGAGTAAAATGATCAAAAAGAACCTGAAAAGAAAGATTACGGGAATGGCTCGATTATAACATTATCGACGTTTCCTAGAAAACCCCCGTTCGACAAAAGTATTCGATATTGCGTAACCAGCAACAATATCGAATATTCGAACCGTTTCAGTTCACCATTTCACAAATAGCTTTTTGATATGTGATCATGAGTATTGGAAATGCATAAAACTGCAGCTGTATATGCATGGGAGACATTTTAAATAATAATGCATTTGATGTGAATTGAAAGTAAAGTAAATAATCCTTAATCCCATAAACACTGACAAGAATGTTAGAATGATAGGGTAACTCGCAGGGATTTGTATTCAATTCTACCCTAATTACCAAAAGTTTCGATAAGCCTCGGAGGAGTAATAGGATTTATTCTCGAAGGGCAGAGTTAGGGGGGTTGATGGAGGAACGAAATTTCCGCCATTGATTACGGTTACACCTTGCATTATCTTCACCCAGCAGTAAGCAGAGTTGGGTAACACATATTCCTGTATTTCCTCGCAATCTAGAACCACATTACATAAATTCATATACGAGTGGAACACGTTCTGCGATAGTGTATATTTGAGATACACTGGCGGACTCTAATTCCGATGACGTATGAGGTTGCATAACCCAGTTTTCTGTTTGCTAGTCCTAGTTTAATGAGTTGTTCTAATCCCGAATGTCGCTTTTGTATGTTCTACGTTTTCCACTTTCACGACGTATGAGCGCGAGAAAATGCAAAGCTGCGACATATGATGCGGAATACCAACAAAGTGCTGGATTCGCAGTAATTATCATCTGCTCCGCGGATCGGGACTAAATTTACTTCAGGAAAACGTGTGTATGTGTGTATGCATTTTACTAAGTGTTCTCAAATTATATTTTTGTCAAATAAAAATATACGAAAATATTTGAAAGCTGCAAATTTAGAGTTATGCAGCTTTGCATAGAAAATTGAATACCCATTAAATACGTGTAGATAATATAACACAGAGTATCATATAGATTTATATGAAAACCTTTAAATTCAAATCCCAGGTGATGTGAAATACTTTCACGCGAAACCCGGTGCATATAAAGTATAAATGTTTGAAGGAAAGTGAATTGGCCAAAACGAACTGTCAGCGTTCTCTGTTTAGCTAATTGAACGTGTCACGTTTCTATTTACAGAAATGGGTATACAACCACAGGTTATGTGACAAAGTGCCATGGTTTGAACCTGGCTCGAGGCCAGAAATTTAAATTGTATACAAGTGGTCGACATTGTGAGAAATCTAGTGTTGAAAATTCTTCAAAATTTCATACTCAACGAATAAAAATTGAAAACATCTGCCAACTTTGCAGTGTCAATATCACTTTTATCTTGCAAAATATTCAAACATATATTGTTAAATCATTTTAAAAATCTCTAAATAACTAATGCTAATACTACAGACATATATTATATGTATATCTCTGATGTAAACCAATACCAATCTGAAAAAATATTTCTCCTCTGGTTTATTGAAACACGAATGTGAAATGAAATAGTGACGATTCTCTTTTTTTAAAAATAATGTCACATAAAATCTGAATTAAAATATCTTTTTTAATTAAAAGGGAAACGAAAATTGAAAGTTAATCTCTCTGGAAACCTATATAACTTCAGCTTCATGTATAAACTTCGAACTTTAACTCTAGGTTTGAGGATTTTAGGGATGAGGAGGAAGAGAGCAATTTTCCAAATTCTCGAAGTTCATACAATTCTGCACTCTGTCAAACTTTCGCAGACTCACTTCCACTCTTGCCAGTGAAGCATCAAACTCTATTCTCGGGCCATACAGTTTTCAACGTTACCTGAAATGCACAAAATGGAAAAAGTATTGTCGCACAAATAAAATAGATAGATAAGAAACCTACATCGACCTGCTGTTGTAAAATAAAACTCGAGGAAAAAGTCCTAGAGTGGTACACGCTTTACGTCTCGATGCACTTCTGTTGCCTAGAGGGTACCTAAAAGTGTATATGGCAGTTGCTTAGGGCAACAGCTGATGTATAGATTTCATCCCAGCGTTTGTAAACTCTCAAGTCAATCAGGTTCAGCCATATCGCTAAAAAGACTTTTTTTCCACGAGTCTTTAGACGTCAATAAGCTTTTTAAGCCTTCTCTCTGCTTCTAAACGGTAAACATTTCTCAAATTCAAAAAAAAAAAAAATGGTATCTTATTGGATTTACTTACTATAGAAGTTTGGTTAGTAGAAAATTTCTCAATTTAAAATCCCGTTTTCATCTCAATTTTCTCATTCTTTAAAGATCACGACTCTCTGGTTAAATTATAGAGGAGCCAATTATAGAGATGAGAAGGCATGAAAAACTTTGACATTGCGAATCAGTTCAAGTACATTACCATTCGAGTATTATTTAAACTTGCGAGGCATGTACAATTAACTTCTCAAGTTGCTGACTGAAAGATGAAAAATTTAACTGTGGAGCCTCTTAAAGTATAACTGTATCTAGAGTAAGTAAATGTGCGCTAAAGTTTTTAGTTTTTTTATAATCTAGTAATAAGCTTTATAATAATAAATATAATATATGTATAATAATATATAATAATCGAGGGGTTGACGACTCAGCACTTGCTGCATAGAAATCTATATACTGAATTTTCCAAAAATATCGGAAATCTAGAAAAGTTCGAATGCAGAATTATTTAAAATGAAATTGTTCTTTCAGGATGAAAACTTTTAAAAGAAAAATTGCAGGTCTTACTGAAACGGTCGAACAAAAAGGGGATTTCTGGTATCATCATCTTCCAAGCTGTAGAGATTAGGCTAAAAGCGAAGGCAATGAATAAAACCAGGTAAATTACGTTCATTCAGTCTTCCATTTTTTTTTTTAAAAAAAGGTTGTTGACCTGTTTCTAAAGGCATTTTATGAAGACGTGAACTTCTTTTCTTGCAGTTCTATAAAGCTTTTATTTATTTTTAGATTAGCTTCTAGAGTATTATTATGAATAATAGGCTGGTTCAAAAATAATGACATAAGCATAAAGTTAAAAGAATTGAAGATATTTTTGATTCTGGCTCAAATTTCAACTTATACTTAATTTTTTTTTCGAAAGGAACAAATAATTTCGAGAGCGCCTTCGTTCGAAATCCACTTAAAGTGAACCTTAAGTTTCAATTACGAAATTCTCCAAATTCTTCGTTTCCATTAGGGCACCAGTAACCGAAGTAGGCAAAAGGTAAGTTTACCCTACAATCAATCACTAAAATTTCAGCCAGTTAAAGTGAGAAAACGCAAAAGGATCATTGCCAGCAAAAGAAGATGGAAAACATGTGTATTTATAGTGAGAAGGTTCTTACCACCTAAGAGTCAAGAACACCAAAAGTACTTTCTAGGTATACATGAAAAAAGAATAAAAGCTGTCTTTTTATTCTTTCGTGACATGGACACGTGAGACAGCCGAATCAGAAAAAAAGAGAAAAACAGTCAAAGACAGATATAAAGAGAAATTTAGAAAAAGACAGTAAAAGTGAAAGGGGGAAAGAAAGACAAGGTAGTCTTCCCAAGGCGTTTAACGAGAAGCTCGTACATAACAAGGGAAGTCGTTATAGATGAAAGCGTACCACTTTGAAATAGTTTCAAAGAATTGCCGCGGCTCACTTTTATCGCGGAGTTTTCTACTTTCTTGTGAAGGAACGCGTTCAGATTAGAAGCGAATGAGAAAATAAGGTTGGTGTAATTTGAAAAAAGTAAGTTGCACAGTTTACACACGTACAATTCATAAAATCCTCTTTTCTTAGCATCAAACAAAACCCTTTGACTCTCCGAATACATACATTTTTCTTTGGATGATGCTTCTACATCAAAAGCACTTTGTCCATGTGGAATGCTGTGAAATGGATAACTACATTTACAGCAGACTTAAACGATATTCTCGCCACGAGGCTGATATCTTCTCCCTTGTGTACATTAATTTGTCCGCCTGTTGAATGCTATACAAACATGATTAACGGTCAAATCTACTCACCACGAGGTCGATCATTTAAAAACAAAGTACATATGTTTATTATGATATTAAATGATTTTTCTTTCACTCGTGATTTGTAAGAGCATCACATCATTTTAAAGTTTGACTTCATTTTTTATTCAGTACACAGTGTGGGCATTCAGGATGTTAAATTTTTCGGATAACTCCTGCCTCCGCCCCTTAACTTTAAATACTTTTAAAAGCCCTCGGCTATTTACTTGCCGTAAATAAAACCAAATTTACTGAGAGAGGTTTGCTTACTAGAAGCAGAAGTTCGGAGAACATAAAATCGGAAAGAATAGAAAATAGAAGAAAAAGGATTTCTATAGCAGATGTTGATATTTTTCTATTTACATTGAACTTTTTTATTTCAGGATATCTTCTTTGACAAACGTTTTAGAGTATCAGAAATTACTTAAATTTTCGAAAAATATGTTTTCTTTAATTTCTGATTTTAACTTTTGATATCTTCCATTCTAGTTTTCCAGGAAAAAAAATAGATTTAATGCACTCATAATTTAATTCTCAGTCGTAAACGGTCTTAAACTTCGAAACTAACTTTTCCTTCTAAACCACACGAGTCACTTACTGAAGAGCAATAAAAGCAGATTTGTTGAAAGAGAGGTTTGCTTACTTGAAATCGAACTTTGCAGTAAATAAAATACAAAAGAATCGAAAATAGTCGACGGGCTATTCCTGGAGCAGTGGGTAAGTAGTGTGCCATTCGCATTGATTTTACGTTCTTTTTTTCTTTTGTTCCCTTATTTATTTATTCTTGTTTTTTTTTTTGTAGCGCATCTCTGGAGAAGAACTTTTTGCGGAAGAGAGAACTTAACCGTTTCTCAGTAACCGGTTACGCCTGCTTTTTGGAACGAGGAGAAGTCTCTGAGACTCAGTTGTGCAACGGAGGGTGGTTTCTGTTTGAGGAAACTGGTGTAGCGCGCAAATACATCATCCGGGGGACATTGCCACCCCCTTATTTCGCGTCTCACCCTCAAAGTGAGCCAGCCCAACCCGAATAGGTATAGCCTTCTCCTCCAGCAGCTGCACCGGCACGGGCTCAACTTTACCGCTGACACCTCAAGTGTCCAAATAAATAATGCGCCTTATTTGTTATAACCTCGCTGACGACGAAAGCCGAATGTGCCTGTGAACTCGGCACGTCGCGCAAAAGGTGAAGAATAGGGATGAAGAAAAACGAAATAAACAAAGGAGGATGAAAAAAGGCCTTACTACTCCGCACACATAGTTGCGACGTGAATGCATGCCGTGGAGGATTAAAAATGGCTTGAAATTATTTGTCAGTTTTAGAAAAAAGGGCTTGTATATTACTGGATTGAAGTTACAAACGTCTAATCTGACGATTTTTTAAAAATATTTATTAGAATAAAAATAACAAAAAAATTAAGGGATAAAAAGACTTGAAAGTTCAATCTAGTGTTTGTAATATGAGAAACATTCTTTTGTTAAATAAATGCCACAAAACAAATTTAGCTTCTGTTGTCAGAAGAAGAATGTTAACACAATTTTTTACGTTTGACTAATCAGCTTTGCGTGTACTTAACAGATCATCCACCAGCACGATAAAATTTAACATGCCAGTATCTCTAATTGTCGCAGTAGAAAGTTTGATAAGCATCACATGGTATTATTTTTCTTCCAGTGACAGAACGTGTGGTTAGTTCTACATTTATGACTTCCGAGGTATACATATGCAAATGTCAACGACTTCTATTCCTGTGTTAAAAAAGAAACTAAAATAAGATTGACTGAATAATTCAGTGAAATCTCCCGAAGTGAGTGAATTCAGGTGAAGTCACTTTAATTGTGTTCAATTTCCTGAAATAATTAATCATTTAAATTCATATAAAGTCTCATAAATTGAAGTAAACAAACAGGAGTTGTAAACTCCTCGAGGTTAACTATCCCTTATGTAGTCCTTAAAAAAAACTGAAATTATTACAAATGTAATTGAAACAGTAGAAGTCTATACTTTGATTCAAATGATTTGCCGAACAATGTTCATCGGCAATTGCGATGTAGGAGCATGTCAATATTTGAATAAATATCAGAGTCAGCATTGGCTTTAAACATGCAATGTCACAAACTGAACCAAACACCCATGTATGTGGAGATTGTAGAATGGTATTCATTTTATTGTCCAATAGGTTGGGCTTACGTATTCGATTATTTAGGGAAAGTGTCGTTACGACGGAAACAACCGAGAATTTCGATTTCCGGACTGGTCAGAACAAGTACATAAAGCTATTTTTTATATCCTCAACTGAATTGACCAATTGGAAAAACTCATTTTTTCGAAAAATAAGTGGTTTTCTATTGAGAGCGTGGAGGATTTTCTATTTCACAATAAACAATATAAAACTCTTTCGTTTTAAAAAGTAGTACTCTAAAAAGTATTCTATCGAGTCAAGGAGAAAGTTCTTGTGGAAAATAAAAACCTCATGGCCTTCAACTTGAGAGGATTTTGCAAAAATGAGCATCTCCTTCCTTATGGCATATAATATGCTTGAAATGTCTTCAAGGTAAAATTTGATTGAAATTATCAAGTTTGAAGCGAAAGAGCCTAGTAGTTTCGAAGTTAGTAATACCACAAACTTTGATATTTAAAGCTTTCAGCATTTCTATTTCGAACCTTCAAACTTCCTAGCTCACGTCCTTATTACGTAACATATTTCGTTCCTTATTCATTGCTTATTTTAATATAAATTTCAGATTTTCTTCGTCCATCTCTTAATGGAAATATCTCCAAACAGTATTGCATATTGCAAGTGCAAAACTAAAAAGTACAAGAGAGGAAACGAAAACGGCTGAAGATATTTTATACTCTCGTTTCGACTAATTTATGACGGTTGTATGTTAAAATGGTCGAAAGATGTAAGACTCGAGAGTACAACGTGCGTAATAGCGACAGCGCAGAGAGAACTAGCGAGAAAAGAGAAGAACGTCTCAAGAGCTACTAAAGAAGGAAGGGTAGAAAAGTTTAAAATTTGAGGCTCAACAGCAATTAAAGTAAAATTATACAAAAGTGCATGCCCGACATGCGCGTCTTGAAAAGAACTCGTTGCAACTGTGACTTGCTAGTCGGTAACGTGGTATGATGTCTTTCATATTTAAGACCCAACTGGACTGCTTCAAGCAAAGGACGAAATGCTCTGAATTTTAACGTCTCCAAGTCCCTCTGAGACTTGAAGCCTGTCGTCGTTTTACTTCTCTAGCTCAAGTTGCCATGAAGTGCGTGAACGAACAGATTCATAGCGATGGCAATACTTTCCCTTGACAACCTCGAATATGGCACCAAGCGCGCAAACTTTTGGACACGTACCTCCAGCATTTTCTAGAACGGCGTCATATTTCAACAACACGTGTGAAATATATCCCTTTATGAAAAAGAAAAACATACCCTCACGTAGAAAATATTTTTGAAACATAAAGTGTGCTTTGCGACAGAAGCATTCATTAATTAGAATGACTTTTGGATTTTAGACATCACTTTCAAGAAATACAAACAAATCTAATTTATTTTGCTGGAACAAATTTTCATCACTTGTTTCTGCAATGTTTAATGAGGAGGATTCAATTTCGTAAAAGAAATAATCAATACACAATAGTAAAGTAAATTGAAAATCAACTACTCTGAATCAAATTGGAAATTCTCTGGAGAGTTCTCTATACTGTTTCGAATAGTTTTCTACCGTGTCTACCTTTTCACAAATTCCTGACATTAGAATTTACACATTTTTCCTCCTAAAGATACTTTTTCCCTCTTAGCGCATAAGATTTGCGTAAAATTTGCACGTCCAATTTTTTTCCATCTTCTTGTATTCTCTTACTCTAGAATAAAATACCAATTCCTACTTTTCTTTCAATTTACCATTACCGAGAAAAGTCTCGTATTTTGAATAGCGTCGAACAGAATTTAACTTCACGACAAAAAAACGAATGCTTAAAATGGTTACACCTTAAAATCGCATTTGGTGTGAAGTTTAGCAATTCTAATTCTAAATTTACTCATAACGGAAATAAATTGACATTTCTGCATAAGAAAAAGGGTCTGAGCAACTATTTACACTACCATTTTAAAGGAAACGTGTTTGTTTTCTGACACAAGGGGAAAATTGGAGAAGCGAAATGGAGAGGCATCGACGTGATCAGAATAGAGGGGATATTGTTGCGTTTTAGAATCGGAGTTAGGTAAACATTGCTTTTTACAGTAGCTTGCAAAACTCGGATTTCTTTTTCCCTATTTCATAGGATGACGGCTTTTCAGAAAAAGAGCCGGACGAACGATCGGTATGACAGGCGAAAATAAAAATCATAACATATTGGATAGCACAAATACGAGCGATCCTTCATACGAATTCTCACGTTTTATGTCGACATATCACCACCCTCTCCGCCCAACTCAACATTTCACTCGATAGATACCGTTTATATCGCTGAAAGTATATGCGCAACTTACACACTCTAAGTTGCACTCATCTATGCTAGCCTCTCATTCCTTCTTTGAAAAAATATTCACGTTTATCGAGCAAATAACACGATATTAAAATCCCATCTACCGTAAATTTTTCATTAGTATGCCATAATTTACTGCACAATAAATAATCGTGGCAAAAGTGCGCGAACAGTTTATTACAAACCCATTTGTTCATGATGGATTGTTCGATTGTATTCTACACAAGTTATAAACTTTGTCGAATTCAAAGTAATAAATATTATTTGGAAAATGTATGGATATTGAGAATATTCATAGCTGATCCAATTTGAAAGTTACTTTTTTGCTAGAAACAATTATTACTGGGGCAAAGTTATTATTACCACTTTTATTACGTTGACTCTACAATAATCACTTTAATAATTATTATGTTTAAATCTTAAATGCAGAACTTAAGTTTGAATTAAATGTTAGATTAAACGGAATATTTAAATGGATTGAGGTACGTTTAGAGTTTGAAATTCGACCCGAGTAAATAGAGAGTTTTTAAAATTGTAGGTGCAAAAATTAAGGATTGCATACGGGAGAGGTTCCACTCTCAGCATACTCTTGAAAATAATTACACCCGGTTTTCAGCACCACGTCCAAACATATATGCGACGGATGTTGCCATTTATACGGTGATTTATGAAGAAGCACATTTTGCTTGTATCATAATGCGAGTTTCATATAAACGGCCGTTATGAAGGTAATAAAGTTATAAGCTTGAAATTGTCAGACATTGTGTTGTTTGGTTGCTACTATTTATTGCTTCTGTTTCAATTTATTAATTTTACAGACTGTTTTATGAACTCCTGTGGATGAAAGTTTTATTTCCACAGTAAAAATGCTCTTTTTAGTCTAAAAGTTTCTTTGTTGGAAGACTTGAAAAAATCTGTTGGTATTCCATGACAGGGAGAGGACAAGTAAATTCCTAAGTTACATATAAAGTTCTGACAGTACTGGTTCCCTGGTGGAATAATGATCATAGGGATCAACCACCGTTTTTCTACACCTCCATCATATTATACATGATTTATATATCTCCCGTGTGAAAATAAACCAAGACCGGGTCAAAGAGAATTTACCGTGGGGGTAGAATAATGTTTCCAAGATTTCCTCTGGGTTCAAAGTTTCTGGATCCGTGGGTTACATATTCCCAGGCTGGACTTTAGTATCACGTTTGATATGAGAAGCTGATACCGTTTGTAAATGAGAACCAAGGTGTTGAGGTTGTAGTCTATTTTTCTTGGTTTTTACGTAAGCAGAGGCAGCTGATATTACTTTAACCCATCGAATACAAAAAAAGACATGGAAATTGTCGACAGGAAATCTGTGTCATGCAGAGATCCGAACCCCCATGCTAAAGAATAGAGATTTATACTATTCCTCGGATCCCGCTAAACTTGTCGAAGGTGATTTACGTAAAACGGGAATTTACGAAACATCAACGGGAATTTGAAATAAAATCCCTAGAAAATAGAATCTGTTTAGATGTAAGAAGATTATATTGCTTAATATGTCTCTAATTCTTAATCGAATTTATAGAAAAGAAAAAAAGTAATTAAAATAAATCTGTGCATCCACTTTCAAAGTTATACAGGATGTTTCAACGTAGATATCGAGTTTGCAAAGTTTTCAGAGTGAGTCTTGACAGGCAAAACAGAGTTTTGAAAGCATGATTGTCAATATCACTTTACTATCAATGACATTTTATTCTGTAAAGAAATTTTAACGAAAGTATAGGATGACATTAGGAAATGAGTCACACGCAAGGTAAGAAAATATTTTTACACGACAATGACGTGCCTGCCACAAAAAAGAATAACTAAACACACAGAAGCGCAGTAACAGGTAAGAAAGAACAACACAAATAACTATGTATGATTTTGTGTCAGGGCGAAAAATGGCACCCGGATATTTGTAACGTTTGCGAAGTAGATCCGTCGCATGTGCGTGACTTGATATGTGGGGCGTGTGTGTAAAAACAGTATCATGAAATTCACCCTTGGCATTATCGCCAAGAGTGTAATATAATTTTCTTCTCCACAAATCACCCCGCCTACCATCGATCCGTTACTCTCTCCTCCTGCGGCTATATGGCTACCGCTCCGAGAATCAAGCAGGAAAAGGTTTAAGAAAATCCTACAGGGAGCTTAGTGCCAATCGAAAATGCTGACTGTGGGGCTTTTTGCAAATTGGGTAAAAGCTAGAACTTGTTATTGATTGCTGTCTCAAGAGATATATTTTAATGTTTTGTGGACTTCCCTTTAATAATTTTTTTCTTTTTAAGTTCATTAAAACAGTACATTCTTTAGTCTTTTTAAATTCTTTGAAATATTTTCAAAACCCACCCTTTACAAAAGTATAAAATGCTCAACATAGTAAGTAATACTCGTTTGATAAATAATTGGGGGGTTTACAACTCAACCGATTGATTGTACATAAATTTATATAATTTGAGGATAATTTCCGAATAATTCAATGATTTTAAGAGATTTCAGTGGATTTTTACGCAAGTGTACACCTGATTTTCATGAGTGGTCAATCCCTCGTAAATAATAGACAAATGAAGCACCGTGTGCTTGTAATATGCTTAAGGGCATGCTCTACGCTCCGGTGTGGAAATTTTTTTCGGTGTTCACCATGGCCAAAAGCAATGATATATCACTTTCAGACAAAAATTGCGTTATGACATTTATTTTGAGAAGTAATTGTCAAAAAAAAAAGTATTTTATGTCAGTAAATTTTATCGACATAAATTTTTTTTATATAAAATATTACTTTTTTCGTTAAAAGAGAATAAAATAGGAAAATCTGTTTGGTATTCTACTCTAATGCACATCTTTCAATTGCGTATGTGATTATATGTATAGTTGAAAATGTTTGCCCGGATTACAGTTGTCATTATTAACTTTTGGATAATGATTGGTCGATATATGCTTCTCTAACCATTGTGTACATTCATCCTTCTTTTAGCCTGATAATAGGTGATTGGGATACAAATTTAATTGGAACCACATCTCTCCGAGTATGGAAATCCATGACTCTAGCGAAAATTGATGCCTGAATTTAATCAACTATATTGTGCCTGTGGTATAATTATAAAAACAGGAATTTTATTTTCGTATTTGCGTAAAAAGTTTTGCAAGAACAATACTAAAATCATTATTCACGGACTTTTTTATTTGACAAAACTCTAATTTTTATATCCAATTAAATATTTTATAGGTCACCCAACTTAACAAGCTTTTATCATTAATTTTTAATTGGAAAATATCACAAAATGTTGTCAGTATTGATGCTGAAAACCTTGGAAATACGAGGCAATTAAAACAAATATTTTTCAAGAATGTGAAAAAGTATAGTACATTCTACAATTTAGGGCATCCAATTACTCTAGAAAAAACGGTTCCAGCTTCAATATACTCTTCAAGGATTTTTAAAAAGCAAGCTTTATTTTAATCGATCGATTCATGTCAAAAAATATTTTCTTTTCATAGTGTTATCTCTCTACTGCATACAATTAAGATGTATTTTTTACATTCTAGCGAGATTAATATAGACTAAAATTTTGTTTAAAAATCAATTTCTTGAAAACACAAAGTTCAAAAAAAAAGTTTTATATGTAAATATATTTTATGTATGACTCCAACTTTTTTGTAAACCATACTTGTTTGCCCTTGCAGAACAGTGTAAACAAAATTACACTATCGTATAAAAATAATAATATCAAAATCGATAATATTTCGCTAAATGTTGAAGTTTGAATGTCTTGCAATTGGTTCACGATTGCTTTTATGACTTCGGGGATCGCTTCTGAATGTTATTACGAGTTTCTCTATCTCCCTTCATGTTCGAACGGATGAAATTACACTCGATTTACATGTCAGAGCAAGATCATCTTTGACCTTTGCTTCGAACAGGTCAGATCAGAAATAGCTGGGTTCCAGCATGATTCGGTTTCTACACTTTGGGTCATTAGAGTCGATTCACTATGACTTGCAGTTATATTCGCAGTAACAGTTGAAATACGTTGACGTTCTACTAAGACGAAACGTTAATGAGAATTGAAAATGACAGAATTGTCTGATTGAAAGTGGTTATCGTGGCTCAAAGTTCTCAACGCAGACTGTGTCTGACGATATTAAAACTTAAACTACTTCATAAAGTTGAAATATAGAACGTATGGGAGCATTACAAAATTACTGCAAACTTTCTTGAGTTATTCGGACTAAAATATTCTCTCACCTATTTTTCCCATCAATCCGCATAATAATAAATAAAACTATGTTTATTGATATGGAACTAGCCTTAAACGAAAAAGAAAAATTAATTTAAATATGAACTTTAAATCTCTGCAGTGAGAAAATAAAATATTTATTTCTTTTTACAGAAATCATATTCACAAATGAGTATATGAGATAAAAATCTCTGATTGGAGATGGAAATCTATTAAGTAGATATCGTAAAAGATTAATTTTGAACGAAATGCGTAAACGTAGAAGAACTATAAGCTCTGAGGTTAACGAGAAAGGCTCTGGGAACTCGTTACGCACACAGCCTCCAACTGAATAAAAACCGAAAGTACTTTAAATAGTTAGTTCTTTAACTTCACATTAAAGTCGAACGTTCTTCAGAGAATTAATATTCAACTGAGACGAGACACTTTCTGGAGAAAACATTGTGCACTTTCTTTTCACTGAATGCCATGGCAACGTAACGCTTTATGTCCTATAAAAAATACGCATTACTAGAACCATGAAAACGTGAAGCGGAGGTATAGTTTATGATTGGAACACTTTTAAAGGAAAGTTTCGTTTTGTTACAATTCCGCTACCTTTAGTTCATATTAAAAGTTTAGTGTTCAAACTTAAAATCACAAGAAAGAATTTGAATTGTGTATATATATTTTCTCTTTAATTACATACATCAGTAATTACTCTATCAACTTAAACAGAATGAATTATTGATTAATAAAATGAAGAGGAATTGTAAATCAATGGCAAAAAATCTTAGTTCGCGATTACTTTGAGAGGTCCTAACGAATGAGTGTCTTAGCGTCTTTTTTCTAACGAGGGAAATAACGCTGGTATAAACCAAATCTTTCTTTTAACAAGGGATTTATTCACCAGTGAACAATACAGTCCAAGTTCATAGCTTATCGATAGGTTTTTTCTAAGAAACTCGTTGAGAAAGTAGAAGAAAAGTGAGTAACGGAAAAACGATCCCAGGGTGGTATGGGAAAATCCCTAACTTTTTTCGGTGACTGAAAGTTCTTTCTGGTAAGGATGGTACTAAACCGGCTGGTATAAACCAAGTTTACTGCAATAAAGTTTCTTTCTAACCATCGAAAGTCCAGAAGCATAGTGCGATAGCTAGTTCGATATTCAACGAGAGAGAAAGAAAATACAGGATCATGAAAAAAAAATGAAACCGACAACCAGTAGATACATATATGAAATGAGAAAGAGCGAAATCACAAAATCGAGAAAGTAAATGAATAAATTCTGATTCGTCATTAGTCAAACTGAGATAATTAATCCGATTATGCTTTTTTTTCATATCAAGACAGAAATTCATGCATAGGTAGAAAATTAATTTAATAATTAATTTTAAATTAATGAAATTGCTATACTATGTAAATCTTGTAAAACTTCCTTCAAAATAAATAAAAAGAAATAGCAAAGTTTGAGTAGATTTCTCACTGCAGTATTGACGCCTTTAAAGTTTTTTCATCTTGCTACTATTTCCAGACGGATCAAGTTTAACAAATTAATGCACTTGCTTCTAAAGGAAAATGGATCTCGAAGGCGTGTGACTTTCTTTAGTAGTGGAGTAGAGGCTTCTGTATTGCATACCGTAAAATACTCACTCTCAAGTAACTCACTATGTCTTGACAGTTTTACCGATACAGTTTATTCGATCAATCAAAGTGAGTGATCCTCTTCGAACGAATTCGTTTGGGAGTGAGCATCAAGACTTTAACATTTTCTTAACACATTTAAAAATTCCTCTCCTTTCCAACTTGATAAACTGAATAGATTAATCTAGTTAAAAGTCTTTCGCGACACATTTGACTATGTAATTATTATTAAAACAAGAATAAGATCCACTAAAAGAAGTGTGAATGATAAAAAGTTACGTAATCGACCCCCAGCATCCCGAAAAATTTTCTGTGTGTTTCCTATCTGATTGCGCGAATTAAGTGTGAATATGACGAATTTGAAAACTATCTTCAGATTATTCAGTTTATGAAATTTAAAAGAATTTCATGAGACTTCATGGAATTTGAAGTAATTTTAAAGCGAAACGAGTTTGCCACGACAAAAAATAATGAAATAATATTATGAATTGTAGCTGCCTCTTTACTTTTATTAACGATCTTTATCATTATTTTCGCGAACCTAAAAAAATATAAGCGCAAAGGTTTACTAAAGAGCCAATTACCAACTGGGTCCACGTGATAGATCCAATTTTCTCCTAATGCCTGAGCCTCAATTTTCTTGGTAATATCCTGTGGGAAAAGTGGAGTAAAATTCATCGCCACTTCGTCTCCTGCCTTTATATTATCCTTGCAGATTTTTCAAGCGTAAAGAAACCCTTGTGGAGTCCTACAATATCTACAATATCTCTAGTGCCCAACTTATAAACACCCAAGGCAAACGTATGAAATTATTATTTTTCGCCCACCGTTTTAACTCCAAGGTTGTATGCGTTCTACGTTAACGTTTTTCTGTTGGAGCATCCATTTCTATGTGAGCTCGTTTAGAATAGCCTCCGGGCAGACAGGGCTGGTTTCTTTTTTTATTGCTTACACTGCGTTTTATGCACAGCCATACAAATTTAACTATCAACCATTTTTCCTTTATCGACGCGTCACCGCAGATAAATCGACTCTGCGGTATAAATGGGCATTGTGTGACGCGACGAAAATACCATTCACGAAAGCGCCGATTGAGAAACGAAATAATCAAAACGAGGCTAAAATGAAAGCTTCAGATCTACATAGATTGAGTAAAATGTAAATTTTCTTCAAGTTGCAGGAAAATTTGTTCTCTCGGGAATGCGAGGCGTAATTCCTGTTCAAGAGATTTAAATTGTATGTAATATGGGGGACAGGATTTTTAATTAAGCTTCAGCTCACTCCAAAAGCCACTAAATTTAGTGCTCAGAAAATTTCAGTAGTACATTTTTCTCAAAAAATTATTTTCACATATTATTTATCGAAGCAAAGTTGGCAATTGTTAAAGCAATTTAATTTTGAATTTGAATTTTTGCAGTTAAACCCATAAAGATTGGAAGACTGGCAACAAGTTTTAAACTTTAAACAAAGTATATACTTTTAGTATTGCTATAAAAGATCGAAATCGTTTTTTCTTCGTTTAGTATTTGCAGTCGTTCCAATAAGTATAGCTTCTCCATATGTTTATGATACGGCTGTCATGTTTATGCTTAAGCCAATCATCAATATGGTCTTGTCCACCTTTTTATGGTTGAGATAACCGTAAACTAGTATCGCTTACGCTCAGAAAAAATAGTAACGGATCAATGAAATTTAGAAAGGAAATTTGCAAATATAATAAATTTTAACCGTTCATCGTGTGCAAAAATATATTATATTATATTATATATTATATTTAAAAAGAAAACTGTAAAATGAGAAGTAGCATTAATTTAATTAATCATTTAATTAGTTTCAGATCAATATTTCGAAAAATTATTACTTTCGTCTCTGAAATATCAGAGGCAAGTATTCGTTATTATTGCTACGTCTAAACTCATTAAAAATTATAAATTGACATTTTCCTCTCTTTTTTTTTAATCTTCCGAAACTAGAACTAATAAAGTTTGTGAAACGAAAGGTGGAGTTACGAGTGGAATGTCGATAATACGAGATGCGGGACAAAGTTTTAGAAGGAACGAAGGTTGAAGGATAAAATGTGAGTTCCGATGGAGAATTTTCTCTACCGAAGCATGGTATGTCCGGCAAACGTTAAACACCACGCGGTTTTACAGAGTTTTCTTACATCTGGAACATATCGGCTTTACTTTCTTCGATGAAGAAAAAAAACGATGTCCATACACAAACCTGACAGAAAAAGAATTTCAACAATTCTTTTCAATTTTTAGGCAAAAAAAATTTGTTTTATTGGACGATTGATTTCCAATTGAAAAATTCAAATTCTTGAGAAATTTCGAAATTTGAAAGGAATCTAAGGAGACAAGAATTTTTTTAGGAAAGCTTTCATATTCCATACCTTTCAACCTAGCTCTACTATACTAAACTAAACTAGCTAGATGTCAAATTTTATTTCCAGCTGAAAAACAATTTGAAGAGGAATTCAACATAACCAGACGATTTTTTGATTTTATTTTTGAATGAATCTTATTGATATGTTTAATAATTAGCTCTATATTTTTCAAGAGTATAAAAAACAAATTTTCTTGATAATTTACGCAGACATCAGGACGCATTGCTCTTGACACTTTTCCAATATTATTCAAAACTTAGCAAACATCCAACTTTTTAATTATCCTACATGTTGGAGACGAACATTTAAAAATAAAACGTCGCAGATTGAATATCGATTTTATCCTATAACTCTGAGAGATGTGAAGGTGAGAACGATTTTTTGATGGAAGGTTTAAAAGAGAAAAATTACTACCCGTGTTATAAATTCTGTTCGTCGATCTGCGCGTTAGATATTCTGCTGCAAGAAAAGTAATGCAAATTTAATGCAAGTCGAACGTCTGGTTGAATTTTAAGATCTCTGCACGCCAAGTTATTTTGTATCTGCTTTAGAAGTTACATTTTTATATTTAAAATATCAAATATTGTTGTCAATAAAGTCTTCGAAATATATTACTATATAAATTATTTCTTTGTTAGTAATAATATAATTGCAATGACTTCAAATTGCATGATTAATTTGAAATTCAGATGTAAATTTTTGTACATCTCTTATGATATCTGAGATGTGCATCGTTGCATAATCGACCCTGCTTTGCATCTTCTATGGTAGCATCTCGTTTTCAAGTATCGTCCCGCATCATCGTGGATGTCATTATCGATCAGCATCGCCGACGAGAGCAGCCAGCAGGTTTTCAACATCGCAAATTGGAACTTCTCATGTCGGGATAAGACGTTTGGCTTCACAAATCCGGAAATATAAGGAATATACAAGTAGTCAAAAACTCAAAGAAAAAAGATACCAACTATCTTTCAGGTTTCAGATAACGATGAGAGTTTCACTCAGCATCATTCTTTGTAATGCGACTTTTGTCGTCAATTCTGCCAATTTCATGTCACTCCAATTGACATAAAAAAAGTTTGCAAAATAAAAAAAAACAGCTGGCAAATACATTATTTCGCTATTGCTTTAAAATAAGGAATGGAATTTTTCATTTTCTGTGCAGTCTTTAAGGCTCCCGTGTAATTGAGGCTATAATAATGAAAAATTCTTTACAATTCCAGAGAGCGAGAAAAGAGAAATTAAAGAAAATTCTAAAACCACTTTTGATTGTTCAAAAAGAACTTAACTCCTATCACCAATCTGATTGTACTACTTCAATGTTATTTTGAACTTTAGATTCCACTTAGATCAATTAACAGAAAGTTTTGAGTTACTTCCCACTAACTATATTATATATAGGTGGATAGAACCAATACTAGCAACTTCTCTCTTTGGTTAGCACTCACAGGTAAAACTAGTTCGAATATCGACATCTAACTAGTTACTTTATTATACTGATTCTATAAAGACAACTGCCTCTTAAAGATCCCTTGAACGAGAGAAAAGAACTTGGATAACACCAAGAAAATATTATCAGAAGCTTGTAACTTTTGGGCATATGAGAAAATATTTGGATTATTTCGCTGACCAACTTGATTTGCAAGAGAAGAATTTTATATACAAATCGACAAAAATAATATAAACTGCAGAGTTTATGATTGGTCACTAATGCACACCCTGAAACCGAGCCACTTCACTTTGCATTTAACTATTTCTACTTTTTTTTTATATAATTCAAGACTGGTAATTACTAGAAAATAAGGCAGTGCTGTTTTACCACGTTTCAGATTCAATTAACTGAAGTGAGAGAGTAGAAGAAAGAGCGGAAAGACCCCGAGGGCACTCTCACAACCCCACTTTAATTCCACGTCTAAAACGATCGACCCCACGTTTAATTATGCGTTTAGTTCAACTTTACACCTGTTTTATCTCATTTCTTTTAATTTTATATCCTAAAGATTTGATAATCGCCTAGATTTAAGGGCAACATTTTTAATACATTCTCATTATAGGAGAAGGTATTTTGGTTTTATGTAAAAAATCTGTTTTGCAATTTTCATCAAATCTCCTCGTTTTAAGACCCTGAGTCTGTGAATACTGTACGCGATAAATTTTGAAAAAATTGTCAGATTGGATTGTGCCTTGGCACATTTTTTTAAGGTATAAAAAGAACGTTACTTTTTGAAAGCACTACACAAGATTGATACAACAACTTTTTATGCATTAATAAAGTTGATAATCAATACATATGTACTGATTTGTAATAAATTATTCTGTACTTGAATGTTCGAAAAAGCGTTGGACAGAATAATCAGTACTAAATTTGATAAAGGCAGATAACGAGTGCAGAGTTTATGGATAATTTATAAACCTTCGACATTAACATAATAACCCTTGAATAAATAAATTAACACTCTGAATATTGTAAAGCACCAATAAAATAAGTAGATATAAATTAAGTAATTGAATCACAGACTATATATACATCAGATGAATAAATAAATATATAGCATACGAAAATTCTGTATAATATGAAGTGAGATTAATACTTTACCGGTTATCATGTAGAGTATGAATTGGCACTAACCTGAAACAGAAAAAATAAGAAATTTTAGAAACTAATATGATATTAGAGTTAGAGTGATATTTTTGAAAATGTCAAGAGACATGCTGGGTTCGCAATCTTGAAGATTAAGGCATGGAGCTTCAACATATCGGATAAGCGTAGAGACAATGGCTAGATCCCACGAGATTTGTGGTTGAGGACTTGACTGAAACTTGTGTTACAGAAATACAACTTCACAGGGAAACAGCCAAGCAATTATCTTCAGACACTGAGGCGTATACAGACTTACATAGTTATCATTCTCGATTGGGAATGAGTGAATTGAAATTAATGTATACTAATGACGTATTTAATCAGCTGATTGATAAACATGTTCCTAATGAAGAAACTTTAGTTTCAAAATCAATTGATTTCACTTTAATCAAATGGTCCACTAATTTCTCTATAAAGGTTAGTGAAATCCTGTTGACAGAATAGTACATTGTATTAAAAATAGGAGCAATTATTGCTATGCAAGTATGCAACACAAGAATGACGCTGCGCCGTTGGCATTTCAGAAGCCTCGCTCGTATCCTTGTAATTGTCGACATTTCCCACAAATGGTATATATAGTTAGAGCAACGATAGAACAAACGGTATTTCTGAATTTAGTGTACTATAGCCCGAAACTACCGACAGCTGAAAGTTGCTTAAATTTCACACGAAATACATTGTAAAATGTTTTAAGGGTGAACTTCATAAATGAAGTTAAAGGGATAAGAAGAATTACTCAAACGAGTTTCTATTATATAGGGGTTTTCAATTACATGGGATTTGCTTTTCAACTTCATCCAAGTACAATATTTCGCTACAGAACGTTCAAATTACACACCACTGCCAATTTCAAACTTCCGTACTATGAATAATTAATCATTTTCTCCACGGGAAGATTTATGCAAATAAAGATCTGCGAATTGGTAGCGGGGTACAAAATAAAGAACATTGTAATGCAATGGTTACTTCGAAACGGATAAGATTCACAAATTTTGCGAAAAGTTTTATATAATTATTAATCAATATCGATTTTCTTCTCATGGATTGATTTTATTAATAATTATACATATAACCGCTATACTTTTAAGTTTTATGAGACTTTAATAAAAGAGTGGTCTAGTGGAGGGCAAAACCACTTTCTGGAGGATTAACCACATCTCTCTTCGCGGAAAGTTTAAGAAAGTATAGGCTATTATTGTACCTTTCACAAAATGAGATTTATGTTCGATAGACCGAATTATTTCTTTTTGTGTAGTTGATTGCAGTTCGGTTGCTCACTCTAATCATCACCTATTTCTATCGGTGGTCAAAATGAGTATAAAGCTTCAAATCAAAGAACGATTTTTGGATAATATCAATATTTTAGGTATTTTAAAAAATGTCCTTCTCCTCTTTCCTTACATTTTCTATCTGGTCCTGTTAGCATAATAATTTTTCATCGCCCTTTCCCTGCGTCTCTGCCGAGGGGTAGCTCGGAATCTTAACACGATCCTGTTAGTTTGATTTAACTTTGGGGTGAATCCTTAACTAGCATAATCCGCACCATGGCAGAAAAATACTGGCCAATTACTGTGAGAAATATGTCGTATTTTCATCCTTCAAAAAAAAGTCGCAAAAAAGCAGACAAAAATAAAAGGCGAACACGTTCTGTTTGCACGGGCAAGACAAACACGGTGGACCAACGGGGATCTGACAGGTGTAATATTTGAACATTATCCTCCCATTTCTGCCTCGACATGAAAGTTTTCTGTGCTTTCTTAATTGGGCGAAATGTAATGATGGAAAGTTTACATAACGTAATGAATGGCTGCATTGAGGTTCAGATCGAGGAATGCAAAAAGTTCGTACAGTCAGTTTATGAAATAAAATTATTATATGCAGTTTTATTCTGTGATATGCCCTGGATTGAATATTATACACAATATTCATTATCCGATTTCCCATAAGTTTATTTACGAAAGAAAAGATATATTTTCACTCGTAACATTACTCATATTGTGAATCTGGTTCGGATTTGGTGAATATGTGCAATGTGCAATGTGCAATGCAATCATTTTTAGCCATATGGAATGAAATTCAGCGCCTTTTCATTCTGCGAGAATTCGTCCTACTCTTCCCATAATATCCCCGAACAAACTCGTACAATGGTTCTCTATCTCACTCGTCTCATTCCTCGCCCAGCGAGCGGTCCTCCACCGGATTTTCCCTGCTGAGAATATTGGTGAAACGTGCGACACGGTTTATGCACTCGCTTGTTCCTATCTATTTTCGTATATGATTCAAAAAGTACAATTTTCTACACAAGTTCACAGTACATACTAGAGACCTTTCATTATGGAGTCTTGTTAAAGTAAATTTATAATATTTTTCCGATATTTTCTATTCTAGAATATAATAATCCAGAATATGAGGATATGCTGAGGAAAGTGAGAAAGATTAAGTAAATATTTAAACTAAATTTGTTCGAGGTTGTAAATTTGATTCTCTGATAAGTAATAGTTCTAGAGCCGATGGGGGGTGTATATTGGACAACCATCTCTATTGCATATCGTATAACTCTGTGTATATTAATTCATTAATGGAAAACGAACAGTGACAAAGCGAATAGAAAGGATAAGTGATCGAACGCCAACGTGAAATCGATCAGTTATGTAATAAAACTAGAAATAATGCAGACATGGTTCATAAATCATGTCTGATTTCATTCACGTAATGCGTGTCACTCGCAAAGGTATATTGATAATATTAATCTCTAATTGTAGGTGATGGCAGTTCTATCCATTAAAATATTATATGTAGCTTATATTTTTCGGAGTTAAAAAATGTTTCAATATGAAAAATAATTCAAGAGATTAAACTAATGTGTCTCTGTCTAAATGTATAAATCCTGCATGTACGGAATTAACCCTTGTGTCCAAAATCATTTACAAAGTTACACTGTTAGGCACTGGATTAAGAGCACACATAGATCTTGCAAGTGTTGGTGAACTGAGGAGGATGCGTTATTCGCGTAATGTCGGAAACCATTTGCATCACCCACCTAATTACAACTACCATCTCACCCCAGAACACCATTAGTTTACATTAAGTCTTTAAGTAATAGCTAAAATGCATGCAACGCTTGTTACTTATAGATTAAAAGAGTATTAGGGAAATGGTCTTGCCATCTGCGTTACCCTCGTCGTACTTACTTCTTTACCTCTTTTTCTCAATCTTGTTCGACTCATGTATTTCGCGTGCAAATAATGATAATAATATACGAGATTTCCCTAATTGCACTTTTCTGTCTTCTGCAAGAGCTTTCTCGCAGACTAATTTCAGACTACGCAGTATTTGACACGTTACCGTTACGAAAGTGTGCGTGTATAATTTTAAGAATATATATAAAATGAATTAAAAAAAATTGGAAAAAATATGAAAAAACTTCAAAATATACTTTTAAGTAGGTATTTTAGGAGATTGCAAAAGATTGAATTACTGGGATTTTTATACTTCAATGTACCTTTTTAAATGATGATCCGAGTTTCTATTCCTTGAATTAAGTAGCACTAATCATTCACACAATAAAGAAATTCACATCACTTTTTACACTTTTTACTTTTATCACTTTTTTCACTTTTCAATTATCACATTTTTCACGTTTTACTTTTTATCACTAAAGAGAGAATAGAATTGTCACTATACAACGCGATCGCGCAAAATTTTAGATTTGCCTTTTGACTTTGGCTTTCCCAACGAATACTCGGATTGAGAGTCTAGAACGCAACTGAAGGACGCAAGTAGTAAACTGCCAAGGTTGCACGCCTATAAACAAAATAAAAGCGACCGCACGGGGGGTAATAAACACAGCTAGACTAATTTTAGGTAAACACAACTCATATGTGAATAAGAGTAAACAATTCAAAATTAAATATTACTTTTCTATTCTCCAATTATTAGATTCTAAAAATTTTTATTTGTAGAATTAATTAGAGCGTTACTGTCAAACATTCTCAGACTATAATTAGAAAAAAAAAGGGGGAAAAAAAGTGTATTGATTCAAAACGCAAAAAGTTTTACATCAACCTCATAATAGGGGTTTAACACATAATTAACAATACTGAAATTCATACGACTATGTGAGATGATTAATAACTATCTTAGATAATAGAGTCTGTTTTAGGCACAAATTCCATAGTAATTGCATGCATGATGATTTAATGTAAATCTATCTGGAGGAAATTGGCTTTTGAATAGAGTACTCAGTGCTGTCACGATTTTCCGCATTATTGGTACGCAAGCGAACGAAGGACAGTGTCTGGCGTTAGTCCTATCTACAAACTAATTGTAGCTGACAAGTGACCGACGGATGCACGACGGTGGCTTCGTGGTGACGTGGTCCAGAGCGTGTCAGAATCCTCTGGAGCGCGGTACCGAGTCAGGGGTGGTTCCCGTTCTGGTTAGAAATGAATAATGCAACGCGCATTGCATCAACCGAACCGCTGCATGCTGCAAATCTCATCCTTCGAGCGATACACCGCTCCCACCCTCTGGGACTCTGAACTCATAATGTTTCGATTGGCTATGCTCATCTGTCTCCCTGTATCCATATCATTCCACACAGATACTTCGATTTTTTAAATCAATCAACTTTTTCTACATCGCGAACATTTTTCTATATTTTAGAGGGGAGCATGTCATCCAAAGAAAACTCCCGTCAAACAGGGGGAATGTATATTAAATAAAACCTATAGCTATTACAACCAGTCTGATGCAAATCATAAAAAATGATTCAGAATAAATCACTAAAGAAGATTCATTCAACTATAAGTTTGTGAAGTTATAATTTTTTAAGAAATATTTAACAATGTTAAATGCACAAGAGAAATATCAATTGTGCATATATCAACATTGCATGACGTAACAATTCTGTAGAGAATTTCCAAGTAGCAACATATCAGACATCTGATGTACCTACTTCAGTGCCATAGGAGAGCTGCCTGCTCCCAAAGCATGGCTGCAGCAGAAGGTAACAACTCTCTAGGTCCTGTCAGATCGAAGCAGCAACAAGTACATATGTGACGCAAAATTGGTTTGTCACCACCATAACGCACAAAAGTCGAGACAAATTTTTGTGCTTCATTTCAAACTATTTTCACGTACTCTCTAATTCAGAATCAGGTCTCTTGCATCAGAATCTGACATTAACTTATAGTACAAGGCATTATTTTAACTCCAAGTACAAAGATCCAGTGTTTAAACATAATATAAAAAAAAATCTGGATATAGTAACAGTAGCAATCCACATTGGAGACATTTTCAGGAAATTTTAGAATTTTCACAAGTCTAACGATCCTCTAATTGCTACTTTTTTTATCGTAGAAATGTCAATGAAACACAGAAGTCGAATAAAAATACCAATTTGACAAACGAAGAAAACTTTGAAACCCTGACCCATAATTTCTATTCAAGCAAATTAATTGAGATTAATTAAAATATATTTTAAATAGAAGATAATTAATGCAATGAGAAATACATATATATATATATATATATATATATATGTGTGGAGCTAACAACTCGAGACCCTATTTGACGTTATCTATATATACCTACATATGCAAGGGAATTCGACAAATTCCACTACTAAATTGAAGATAAATTCGTCTAAATCTAGATTAATTAAACTACATATGCAAAGTGGATTTACACAGAATTCAATGGAATTAATTATAATTCGCTAGAATTTAAATTAAATTATTATTAAAATTGTAAGGAAAATAAATACCTTATCCGATTGGATTTTAATAGTACAATTGTGTATTGCAAAGTAACAAACAGTAAGGGTAATTATATATTCCGATAAATTCTCTATATTCCAGAATATATATAATAATACTATCTGCTTCATGGAATAGTGTTAAAAATAAGAGGCTTATATTTTTGAAAGAACATTCCGTAAAAGTTCTAGGATGTAGGCTGAAAAGAAGAGCTAAAGGAAGTTTCACGAGATGAACTTGGATGCATCATGTTCTTTATTCACACTGTCTGTCGGACTTTCCTCGTACTTTTCATTTCCCTGTTGCCGTTTCTTCCATTCCTGCCTCTGTCTTAGAGGCGACACGGGCGTGAAAGATTCTCTTCACGTGAGAAGTCGTCTTGTTTACCTCGTGAAAATTTCATGAAATGGGGGAACATGTTTGGTACTTACACCATTCGGTTAAATATTACATTCGTGTGCGAACGACTGTATCTCAAAACGTAAAATGGGCCTTGGGGAAAACGCGGTTTGGTCGCATTTTGTGCAGCCTACCATGTAGGAGGCATGAAAAATAGCGTCGCCTCTTTCCTGCTTTTGATGAAAGAAGAACAGCAGTAATTCTCATTCAGCGCAATGCTAAACTCCAAAGTTTTTTTAATGCTCAAACAAAACCCTCGAGTTCTTTTCATAGTTAAGTTTTCATTGAAACTTGATGACTTTTTTTCTATGTCATCAGTAAAAGAAAGACTCAGATTTAAAGAGATATACGAATTTAAATGCTCTTGAATTCCTTTCAGTAGCAACATAAAAGCTGAATACTTTTCTTGGAAGTTAATTTGCAAAATTTTATATATTTACATTCAACTGACTGCTCCAGATGCAGGTGGGTACAAAAAATTACGAATGCATTTAGCATCTGAGTGAAATTATAAAGAGACTATAAGAAACCGAATATTTACCGGGGCAAGAAATTAGTGTCAGGATGCAGGACCTGGAAGAAGATCCTCAAGTGTTTTAGAACTAGAATGCGGAAAGAGTAAAGAGGAAAGAGGAAGGGAACTTATGATAGTAGCTAGAAGACTCTTGTGCTTGGCGAGGTTGGTGATAATAAGACACAATATTGTGCCACACCTCAGTCCTCGACAAAGAGCTGTCATCTTACACTTTAATGTTTCCTAGCTATTTCGAATTTACGGAATTTAGCGTATTACAAAAAGATCAAGGTATTTAATTACTCTCCTGAAATATCAAAAAAAACTTGTCTGTCAACATTGTGTATGTAAACATTTTTCCGGTACAATGTCTCATATTCAATTTTGTGAAAACGAGATTTAAAATACATACACTTCTCTTCATATACGTATGTCATGTCAAACCTATCTGAAAAGCGGATCACAGAGAGAAAAAAAACATTATAAAATCTGATTTTTCCATGTGAATTCAATAATTCTTTTCACATAAAAAATGTTAAATGATTTATTCATGAAATCCTCAGGGATAATTGCAGAAAATCAAATATGATTGGAATCCCCGCTTCAGTCCAATCATGATCCTATTGTCATCGAACTGTTACTTTGTCTGATAAGTTCGTCGAGTTTCTCGAATTCCTTAAGGACGAACAGGGGGTCTTTAAATTGATGCCGGAGCTACGATTCAAGGCGCGAATGAACCACACCCTATCGAAAGTAAATTGTCGCAGAAACTAATTTAAGAGAGGTGGAATTAAACAGGGGCCGCAGGGAAAATCAGACATTACGTATACATTCTTCTCATTTCATTCCTTCATTCATTGACTTAGAAAAGAATTTGAGAAACGAAAGTCTATGGGACAGTACTAAGTACCCAGTGTTTATCGTACTGCTCTCGTAAAAGTAGAGATGAGAAAAGTAGAAAACTTATCACGAGGAGTTTGCTCTTTTTACGCTGAACTTGTACTTTATGATAACGAACACTAAGCTGGGATTCCAGCCGCAAAAGTAACATTCGTATTATTAGAGTTTACCAGTATGAATTGCACAATTATTTTCGTTTATTATTAAAAGAAAATTTCAGAATTATAGCAACTTATATGATGCTTTTTTATGTCGGATATTAACTTTGTTGCGACTTTAATCAAATTACTTGGAAGAGTTCGTAATTCCTTGGAACTATACCATAAAGCGAAGTTTTTTTTATATTTCTTACCACGAACAGCAGGGTTGAAATTGCATACCCACGTGCTCTGTATTACTCGACACATGGTTCGAATAATTCAGATATATGCATACCGTATGAATCCGTAATTTCATTTTTTCCAAGGATCCATATTTAAATTTCGCATTTTATTCAAAGCGTACAATACATTATTGTTCTCGGACCTCATTATTCAAATGTGAAATACATTCATTCGTCTGATATATGTATAGTAGCTCACATTTTAGGAATGGCCAATATGCAATTGTGAATTATATAATTCTATAACCAGTCTATCACATTCCACTCAGTTCAATTTTGATATACATATATCAAACTTGTCGAACTGTATTTACCTATTATTTTAAATAATTAAATTAAATCGTTAAATATTTTTTGAAAATTTAACTTTTGAAAGCAGATTTTAGATGCAAATTTCTTGGACATTGAAATTTCCTAACTTATTTCCAGCACTATATATCTACTACTTGCTCAATTTTAGTTTGATTGGATTCATGTCAGACATTTCTAGTTTGAAAACTTCAGGATTATTATTGCCTCACGGATCTCTCCTGCATTTTGTTATTTTCTAGTTATCGAATGTCAGAAAAAATGAGCATGATGCATAATTCGATTAAAAGTTTTGTTTTATTAACAAATCTGATTAAAGATGATGAATAATTATTATGATTAAAGTTGTCAACGTTACGAAAACGTCAAACAATTGGAAGAAAATTTAAATTAGAATAAATTTCTACCTCTGATAAATTGCATAAATTGCATTCTGCATCAGAGGGAATGACGAGCAACAAAGCGAAAAAAGATTTTTCGGTTGAAAGCAATTCATGAATTCGCATTTGCACCGCGCACAAGCAGTCAACTATCACATGTTATCGCGTGAGTAAACCAAAGATAGAGAATAAATAAATGAATAGTCGAACAAATTCGTATTTTTGATTAACATCAAAGCACATACCTTTGATAAACTTTAGAACTAATTTTGATTTAAAATATCACATTTACTCAACTTTACTCTTTTTTCATTTATTAGGGTAGCGAATCGTATTTTAATTATATATTCCCGGTTTTTTCCCAGTTTTTTCCCGGTCAAAATGGAAGAGGTTACCTGGGAGTAAAAATAATTAGATAATGGAAAACGTTCGAACCTAAAGTATAGCGACTGGAAATTTGCGAAAGAATTCTTTCGAGGAAGGAGACATCTTTAAGCTTTTTAATACATTACGGGGTTCTTCAACTTTTAAATCGATCAGAGCTCCGACTAATACAAAAAAGCAACAAAGTAAAAGAAAGGAAAAAAAGTATCCTTTATTTTTTTCTCTTTTCAGTCTTCATTTTGATCATTAAGAATTCCTTATTGACTCTTTACAATTTACTACACCAATTATATCAATAAATGATAGAGAATTAAAATGATGACCATAAAAATTCTAGTTTTCATTGTAAAGACTCGAATTACGAAATTTTCAAGATTAAATACCTAATTTGGATGTATTCAAAAATCACTCTGTAGAATCTAATTAACAAATTTAATTAATTAGGTGAGTGAAATATTTGTGCAAGCGATATATATACATGGACTAATTTAAATATGCTTTGTTTGGTATATACATATGTATGTATACATATATATTTACCGAAAATTACTGAAGTTAAATATTCAAGTTTCAGAGTACGTGACTTGGGAGCCAGTGGTCTACGTGAAGATGGTGTTGCCGGATGCGCGGAAAACGTAATAAGTGCGAGGATGACGACGCTGTGAGTGCGTAACTTCCGGCAAGTTCCGGAGAAGTTAGATTCTTGCTTCACGTTCACTTATTACCCGGTTGTAAGCCAAAACAGATTCTCGCTTGTACACTTGACACGTAGTTGGCAAATCAGGTTTGAGTTATGAGTCAAGAATATCTAACATGCGGTTTGCAAACCAGATTTGTGGCACGATTCCCAGTTAGATTTGACGTTCACTTACAATATATTTTTATATCCTGACACAATTTCACAAACCGGAAGATTCTTTAAGTAAAATGCCAACTTTGTATTCATATAAGACAATATATTCATGTAAAACAATCTTTACATATTCAAACAAAATCTCCACATAGAAAGCCTCGATAACATCTTTTATCGATTCTACACTACACTGTTTTTTTTTAACTAAAATTATACATTTTAATTATTACTAGAGAAACAAAAAATTAACTGCTTTGTAGCATTTACAGAAAATATGAATCGTCACCATTTTTAAATATATTTTTTTGACGGATAGAAAGGTTTGAAACTATAAAAATTTCAGGTTCTAACAATTGATGAAACTAATTTTAACCAGAACGTGTCTACACCGAAATTCCCCATTTGTCTTCTTTAAAGGTCCTTCGTTATGCCAAAAAAAATTGAACACAGCGACAGAATCGCACATCAACGTAGATCGAATCTGAATTGTGAAGTGGTTTTTGTTCAGCATAGAGGATGAGAAACGAAGCTACTGTAGTAGTTCATTCGTACAGATAGCTGTGTAAAATATCTAGACGATAATTTTTCACACCCGGATAGCATGCATTGCAAGATTACATCGTAATTACCATTCACACTATATGTGGTAGAAACTAATATCGTTATATACAATGTTATTAAAGCTTAAAAGTTCGAGATAAAATATTTCATTTACCTAATAAATGCCCTGTAATTTCAAATATTTTTCAACAATCGTTGGAGGTTCTGAATTGTTAGAACGATGACAGCCAGAGAAGAGTATTGAACAAACTAGAAACGACTGGAGTGACTATAGGAAAACGCAGCACTTTAATTGGCAGATGCTGAGATGCAGAACTTTAGTAGAAGTTTGTCAGGGTAGAAATTAAAGAGCAGTTTACTTCGAGCGAGTCTCAACCAACTGACTGCGAATGAATAACGTGAAAGTTTGACCAAGTTGTCAACCATGAAGATTGTGATGGTAATGAGTTACGCATAACTAATTTTAATTATTAAAAAATCAGAAGGAAAATCTGACAAAAATATCAGAGTTTCGTCAAGAATGAGTTTTCGAAAATAATCCGAATAAACATTACAAATGATAAAAATCTGAAGTTGAAGACATTACTGGAATATTATTTTAACATCTCTCGTCAGTCTTTAAGTTTCAAAGAAAGTCTAAAGTCTAAACTTTATGACTAATTGTAAAGTCAAAGCACGAACGAGATCTACACGACTGCAAGGAAAGCTTGCAAGGAATAACTTTTAATATTCGTTCTGGTAAGTCGAGTAAAGCAGGATTTTCTTTGATACACCTTTTTCCGAGGTGAGTTTCGTATGCAAATACGTTCATCTCCGCGACTTTCCCAAGTACGACACTCTCAGTGACTTGCTTGCTGAAAATCTTGAACTTTGAGAAAGCGATATCCACAGATGGATAATGGTCGATTAATATATAGATATCCTACAGAGTTAAAGATTCCTTAAAATTATAAATACAGAAATTTTAATGGGGTCCTGACCTGGAAAACTGCAAAGGACGTGATGGTATTAATGATGAGATATTACTATTATATCGATGTCACATAAATGCCTAATTATATTAAAATATTTTTATTGAAAAAAGAAATCCCGAACAGGGCTTGGAACCTTGATCGTAAACCTTGAAATAACTTGTACAAGTTAATAATAAAATGTGAATGGACATGTGGAAGAAAGAAGGCGTGATAATTTGGCAAGAATTTCATTGAGCAATCGACTAAATGAGTTGCTACTTCATTAACACGAAACGCTTCCGTTTTTATCGCGTCAATAATAGGTACAAACTCGTACGAGTGGTTGATTTTACTCGTGAAATAACACGATCTGATGTGCCAGCAGTTAAATAAAATTCATGATTGCATCCCGACAAAACACGCGAGGGCTGAGCATGCTATCGCATAATGTTCTGTATAGGGCATATACTACTTTGTTTACTGAGATAATAAACCGCCGTTGAAAAATGGTACGTGGTCGAGATAAGGTCAAGCACATCGTCCGCCTGCGGTATTCTCGAAATCAGGACCGTTTTAGTCCCCTCCGGTGGTCAGCAATTACTTCAATTACAATGTTTTTACTTAGTTTTGTGATTAACACAATCCTTTCGTTTATCAAGATAAAAAGATTGAATTGTAAATACCGGTTTATTAGCCACCTAATTATGGGTTCAAGAGAAATTTTCATGCGTTACACACCGGCACTCCACTGATCCACTTCAATTTAATTGTTCATACTCTGCGCGGTATTGTTTCATCCTCTTGATGAAAAAAAAATTCTATTCAAATAAATGGTTTATTGCAATCCAATTAACTCGGCTTATCGAATTTTGAAAAACATTTTATTCAGATGAGTGGAGCGCGTTTGGAATTTGAGGTATATTCTCATTGATTCAAAATTGTACAAATATTGAAGAAACGTTGTTAGGATCTCAACAGTTCGTTCAATATTTGACAATAAAACACGACAGATTTGCACTTTTAATTATCGTTTTGCAATTTATGTACTTGTAGTATAAAAAGTCTGGATATAAAGTTGACCTTATCTCCCTAGTTTAATCTGCAAACCTATTACTCGCTGAAAATAATAGCACTGCATTAACCCAGTTCTAGAAAAGCATAATCTTGACATGATGCAGTTTTCATCTACTACATATTACACATGTACAATTAACCAGAATTTGAATTACATATATGTGGTACAGAAAAGTACCTACATCATTATATTTTCTACATAGTACCCACAATGTTCATCGTTATTCCCAGTTTATGTCAACTGTTTGCATACTACATCTACCATCTCTATGTATAAACTCCTGTATCTATCTAGGTAACTCTGTACAAAAAAGATTAATCATAACCACTCTTTTAACACTTTTAACTCTTCTATAGTTTTCAATCGGCGATGTACATGTTTCCGTTGCCTGTTTGACTTAGCGAAGAGTATTACTTGTGCATGACAGCGTTAACATTAGGGTCAGGCATACTAAATCATCGTCACAGTAAATCATCGTAAATGTTTTCAGAAAATTTTTTATAAGCTTCGAGGTGACTCGACGATTGCAGGTTGGTTGAAGATATCAATCAAGGAAGCAACCATTTAAAGCTGACGTGTGGATTTATTTGTAGCGTTCAGATAACTGTGGCAGTAAAGCAATAAATTTTGTTCGTGCAAACGCTTCTTCTAACTAAGGCTTTGGTTGATGGCCGATCGATTGGAATAAATTGCCGCTCCTCCGTTAATGCCACAATTAAAGGAGCGATTGGTAAAAGCCGGCATCATTGCATCTATATGTCCTCATCATTGCCCTCACGCAATCGCCTCTCTACACTATAGTAGGCTGCCATCTATTTGTAATCACCAAAATAAGGTAATTTTTTCTTTGTCTAGAGTGGTCTAACCACTTAATATCCCAGAATAAAATATAGCGAGTAAACACAATCAAAAGAGTCTGATTTGAAAAGACTACTCAGAAAATCTTTAGATTTTTTTTAGTATAACTTTCGTTATAAAAGTTAATAATCACAGCAAGATAATAATTAAAGTTACAGATCACAAAAAAAAGTTTTTAGGAGAGAAGATTGTAGATGTAGAGGATACTGTAGATTGCGCACTGTAAAACTAGAAAGAAACAATTCCTTTGGAAATCGGATAAGTGGAAAAGAGGGAGATAGAAAGGGTCGAAATGACCCAAGTGGCGACCCTGAAAGAATAAAGCCAGAAAAGGGATGCCTTTCACTGGGGCAAATAAAATTTCTCTCCTTCAAGAGTGCTACTATGGCTATATATTGCCTTCGGTGGTGCCATACTATTGCCAACCGGCCAACCAGGGACATGGTCTTGGCACGAGTGCTTCGCCTAGTTGTAGTAATCCAAGTTTCAACGACACGTGCATTAAAGTCGTTTGCGAAGACGATGCCTTTCATTCGCGTGCCGATGAAAACCTATCGCAATCATCCAAGTATTAGAGCTCCTTTCGCTCTCGCACTCTCGTCGACTACGTGCTCCATTCACCCACCAGGAAATCCAAACGATGTAAAATTAGTTTGACATCCTGATCGAAATCTTTGCAAACTGTAAATCATTCGAATCTCTCAACTTGTATAAGCACTTTCAACGAATTTATTATCAAGAATCGTAATTGATTATTTATAAACGCAATTTTATGAGCAAAAGTGTTTTTTCTAATTACTTATGTATTTTATTTCTTTTAAAATCCTTTGAAATTTCCGAAACCCCTTGATTTCTTAAAAATCCTTCTTTTTTTTGTCTCGTTCATTTAAATTCCATTTTAAATTCCTTGAAATCTCCAAAAATCACTTAAATTCACTTTATTTTCATTGAAAATTTCGAAAATCTAAACAATATTGGTAATTTTTATTTTGAAGGGGAAAAATCATGAAAGACTTTTCCCGATAGTGCCACATAGGTTAACGTCGGCCGGCACCAGCCGACACTGTAACAAATACTTCTACAAGAATCTGAATAAATGCATCAGTCTTTCATCTTCAAACCGTTATTTGCTCGACGGTTTTCAAAAGCTCGATTTTCTCTCCAGGTTATGACCTTTTTTCCACGACATAGCTCCATTGCTAGATAAATCACTACGACGCTTATTAATGAATCTGGAAACTTCAGTCAGTCGGAGGGCGGTATGAAATCGAATAAGAGAACGAGAAAGCGAAGGGAAGTCTCGACAAACGATCAGAGAAAACTGTTTGTGACTGCATCTTTTAAGAAATCGAGTGACATTTTACGAACCATCAGTTATTAATAATCTTCCAGCAACTCTGCATATTCATCAAAATACGTTTCAGATCTAAATATGTAATTGAGTTTATCTTTAAAATAAGATAATTTTATAAACTAATTTTCTACCTAGAAATGAATGTATTTAAAAATTTATGCTCTAGAATTCATAATTCTTATTTTAAGAACTTTTCAAGTTTTTTAAAAACTTTAATACTTAAAAGGGTTTCTGTAAGAATTTCCCCATGGCATTAATATCTTCTAAAATGGCTCTGCGACCTCGAGGGTTCTTAATTGGATTCAAAGATAAAGGGGGTTGTACTATGCAAGAACTACTTGAAATATGGGCCATTATTATGACATAAGAATTTCGGCAAGGTGTCTTCAATTCTAATCCTTACTTTAAAAAAATGGTGCAACGAAATTTCTCGAAAATCTCGCATACATTGTTGTTGCAAACTTGATTGGCTTGAGGTTGTAAGTAGAAAAATAAAATAATCGAACGCATGTTGGTTTGCATTCAAAATCCCTTAAAATTCTGACTCTTTCAGGACTCTAACAAAAAATATTGAGCTCACAGTACGGTGAATCTACGAGTTTTTTCTTTCCACTCGCTCCATTATCATTTTTTAGATGAAATAAAATTACGAGTGGTAATAATGAAGCGTTATTTTTTCTTTTTCATTTTTTTTTAAGTTGCAATTCTCACGGAGGAAGCTCGTGCTAGGCAAGTATAGCAGCTGCTTCGGTCGTAGGCGATATAGTAAATTGGCCGTGAGCACGCAGTAACGTTACAAATTCGCCAGTCTGATTCATTATGCCTTAATCTGTTCGCAAGATCCTAACATCGTAGTGGCGGAACAGATACAGTCTTTCCACAAAGTAACTTATAAGTCTCGGTTAGCACATGAATATGCAAGAAAGTAGACAATCACACTAAGGTATTAAATTAAAACAGTTATATTATTCATAAAAAAATGTTAATTTATTTAAATTTATCACACTGTATCTGTTTTTAATATCTGAGGTACTTGGAAAAATCAGCGATTGCTTGAATGTTTCCCTATAAAGTGACATATATGTCACACAAGTGGGTAGAAGAAAAAAATGAAAGCTCATAAGGGTGCATTAATTGGTATGATTTTGGAATTCCACTCATGATATTCGAGTTTTCAGGGGATTTACAAGATCTAACTGGAAGAATTAATTGTTCGGTTTACAAGCCAACTAATTTGCACACACTTTACTCAAGATTGTGAAGTGTAAGGAGGTTACTTCACACAGTGGAGGAAGTTTCACTCAGTGAGAAAATCAAGTTCTGTTCTCAATTTCTGCTACCTAACAATCTGGTAACTATTTTAATATTAAATTACATTGAAGCTTGAGTTTCATTTGCATCATTTAATAATTGTGGAATAATTAATGTCTTATGCAAGTTACTTTGAAAAAGGAACTTAGTTACGCAGTTACTTAATGAAGAAAATAACTTACTAAATTGCGTTTTCTATATAGTATCAGTAAAATAGACTATAGTATATCTTTAAAATAATTAAATAAATTTCGACACTTAAGAGTTGTTTGAGCGCATTTCATTTGTCTGGGAGATTTAATTAATAATGGTTCAGTTGTAGAATTGTTTTCTTTGATTTTACAAAACGTCCATGACACTGTATATTTTTTAAAATCTTCTTGAGCATGAGGCACTCTTTTATAACATAGAAACGTTCTTAGTTTGGGTTTACGGCAGTATTAGGCATTTTACTACTATTTTAACAAGTTTTTTTATAGCTTTTTAACAAGCTTCTGAAGCCCTCACCTCATTTTTATAAACACTTACAATTTTATCCGTGTCAAATTCCCGGACAATTCCCGTATTTTTCCCGCTTATAAATATAAGGTCCCTCTTAAAAAAAATAAAATCATCGTACAGCAATACATGTTTCAGGACTTTCGTAAGATTTCAAATTCTAGAAGAATTTCAAGGAATTTTTAAAGAATTCAAAACAGTATCAGGATTTTTACAAGATTGCAAGAAATTTTCAAGGGATTTAGAAAAATCTAAAGAATTTTAATAGATTGAAAATTTTTGAGTAAACGTTCTTCCAGCTAGTCTATAATATTCCTTGATGTGGAAATTTTCAGCTCACATCGCAAAATATCTTTTCTTTTCAGAGACAATACTCTATATTTGAAGTACATAGGTTGAAAATATATCTGGGACAGTAAGCGCAAGTTTTTTCTTTTTAATATAGCTAGGAGAAATATGTCGTTCCTAGTCAATGAACGAGAGTAGACGCATTTTAATCAAGGTAAATTTCCATCTGCAGCGAGTAATTTTTCGGAACTTGGCACGCAGAGAGGGATAAGGATTTAATTAATTTAGCATAAATTCGGGTCGCGCGCATTCCGTGCGGTCCACTCGTCTGTGCGGAAGTGCCGGTGTGCATTTATCAAGTCGGCAGGAACATAGCTACCCTCTCGAGGGGGTTTACTTTCGGAATTTGCTGCATATACTTCGGTCGATGGGAGAGTGTGTGCAGATGCCGCGAAGATTCTGCGACCAATTGAATTCATCTAGAGAAAGGAGAAGTTTGTAGGGAAGACACGACAGCAGGTGCACATGTTACTTGTACAGGATGATGCATAAGTTCCAAAATTATAGTTTTTGCAGTTTTCTTTTACTAATATATAGAAAGATATGAAAATCTTAGTTTCGTCAAAAATGAGACATATAAGTGACTTTAACTTTTGTATGGCAGTATTTTGGTAAAATTCACTTATAAAATTATTAAAGGGAGAGAAATTATATGTGACCTCTCTCATCCGCTGTCAACAATGAAAACGAAATATAAATTCTACATACAAAAGATATCCAGAGAACAATTCTCAAGTTTAACCTAGATTCTAGAGCAATTTCGAGAGAGCAATCGTTTCTGGATCAAAGAGTTGTTTCACATAATGTCAGAGATGCTAAACATTGGGTGGATTCAAATTCGCTCGATTCGCAACGATTTTGTAGTCGAACAGTATGTTAACAAGCATGCTTTCTGTGTCATTGAGGCAGAGTGGTTTGATCGCAAATCCGCACTCTGAACGTGCAAAGATTTCCTATCTACATCTGGCTCTGTTATCCGAGTACAAGAATAATCGCAGCCCTTTAGATGGTGTGATTCTGCCAAGTTCTACTTGCTTCCTGCATATTCGGTCATGCATATGAATGAAAGTGTTTTCGCGCGAAAAAATCGTTAAACGACTCGCGATTATTCATGCCTTCCAACGTTACAAGAAACCTCGAGCGATATGCTGCAGCGAATTATAATTTCAGTTCCTGTTTACGAATCGTATCCGTCAACGAATCCGTTCGTTCGGCCAGTATACGGAAAAGAGAATATGGAAATCACTCTTTTTTTTTAATTTCACACACATACTTTGACTACATTTGCATAAAATAGATTATTTTTACGCCTTAAAAATGATTTTGGTATTTTAAAATGATAGTTTCCCTTTTTAGTATGGAAATGAATTCTTCAGGATGCGGATATTTAAGCGAGAGAGAGAGAGAGAGTAATAATTTGAAACATACGAGATCTTAATTATTAAATTTTACTAATTGCAAGTGTTGATAATTGATATTGTGTCTAAATCTGAATGGCTTTCAGACATATATATCTACTGCTAAAGTTGGAATTTGTCGAGTGAAATATTCAGATAGAAATGCTTGTCAGCTCCGATCATTATATGTAAATAAATATAGATGCTTCTACATTGACGTTATTAACGCTTTATGGAGAGAGAGTTTTATATAAAATTTCAATTTTACGATTTTCGAATAAATAATGTCTAGCAGGTTGATGTGATATAGATTATATGTATCTATAGTATTTAATTCGAGCATATTAAGGTAAATCTTTATACACTAAAAAAGTTTAGTTGTTATAATTTTTGAGTAAATTGAAAATCTTGATGTATTTCCTATAATTTAGAAATGTTCAAATATAACAGTTCAGTGAAGCTGATGAATAATATTTCCATGAAAGATTAATCCATATGGTCGTTCCACGAAAGCAGTACATTATGGGATTCTAGTCGTATATTATTCGAGCTCATAATTTATGCTAGTATTCAAATCATGTTACGCAAAGTGCACACACAGTCATCCTGAGCTCCGACTAAATTGAATATGTAATCAAACACATAAACAACTGAAAATCTAAATTTGAACTTGAGCAAAATTGTCAACAATATTATTCAAAAGAAAAATGTTACTAGCCATTAAAAATTAATTTTTACAGCACGTTACAAATTTTCTTGTGCAAAACACTTTTGTAAATTTGAATTTTATGATTGAGAGGAAAAATGTTGTTACGGCCCCTAGAATTGGATTACTATAAACGCTGATGGCCAATTGGGTCGCATAAACAGAAACACGTTAGGGCATAGGCGAACCTATATTCTGGTTTATGCAATTGTGCGAGTGGCTAGGTACAGTCAACATGACTTTACATGTTTACGATCTTGCAACCATGCATCGCTTTCACAAACAAATTAAAATTGTAGTTTCCTTGATGAGTAGTTAACCCCTACGGCATTTCCATACGGTTATTATGCTTGCAATATTTGTTTTTTAAATTAAATTCCCGACCATTTCCCGGTCGATTAAATTTCACTGACATTTTCTGACCTTTCTCGGTTCGAAGAATTACACCAAAAAAAAAGTGATAACTAGTTAAATTCTCATTTAAGTAACCCAGAACTTAACTAGTAATTTCAAATGAGAGAACGAAGCAACTATAGTTTATTTTATCAGTTTTTTCTTTGGTATATTGAAATTCGCAAACTTGGAAAATCAAATTTGAATTTTGAATTAGATAATGATAGTACAACCGGGAATGTAATTCAGTATTTTTGCATTTACTCCGAGTTGAGTAATATTTACAATAAAAGGATAAAGTTTCTCGTTGTGTATTCTTGTTGAATCACGATACTCGTGGAGATATAATAGCCCGTTCATGCTAAGAACAGTCTCTCACCAAGGAGCGAAGAAAATCGATACTCGAGGAGTCGAGATGCAAGGTTCCATTTTTAAGGAGTAAGGAAAATCATTATCTAACATTTTCGACGAACTTTATGAGAATGAGATAATTATAATTATCTCTTTACAAGAAACCTGATAAGCATCAGAATTTATAGTAATTAAAAAATTAATAGAATCAAATTTAAGCGATGAATATTAATATAATAATAAATATAAAATTTTTTTGTATTCTTTCATTACAGAGAGAAAAGAAATTGTCAGGAACAAGGGAAATTCTAAATACATAATTAAGAGTGTAGGACACCTATAATGGGAGGGAAAATTTAAGTTAGAAACTGCATTTTTAAGGTTTCAAAAGCACTCTCAGGTTTTAAAATGCCGAGAGCATTAAGCGACTACTACAGACCTGTTGGTCTGTAGTGCACTGCGAAGTAGTAGCGACATTTATCGTCAGACATTGTGCTCCTGCGATTGCCACTTGTACTTTGTTCACAAATCTTGTCTTAAATTTTACAGTATTTTCCGCAGAAGATTTTGGTCCAGAAAAATAATCCAGAGTTCTGTACTTTAGAATTCTGTTCTTTTTGTTAAGTAAAAATGTGCCTACATTTTATTTAATGTTCGCGCAATTTCCAAAAAGCAATCAGGTTTTCGACAACAATGTATTTAATTATATTTTCGAGATACGTGGTAACATCATTTTTTAGATAGGAAAGAATAGGTATTCCATAAAGAGGAGGTTTTTTAAAGTAGATAATTGTAGGAAAATTAAATAATATAAATTCCAAAAAAAAAAACAAATTTGATTTAAAGATTGGAAGCCATCAGAAGAAAGAAGCAGCAAAAATAGGTGCTTGGTATCGAATGATATGTTCGCATTGGAAGAAAGGGGGGCTTCACCATGTAAAGACGGATCAGGATTACGGCCTTTATAGAGCGTTGGCGGGAAAATAAAAAGATTTATTTCTGCCGATGTCTAGCAAGGGCCCTTTGAAGATTAACGAGCGTACAATACCGAGAGGACCGTTTACGTTCTGCTCCATCTTTTCTCTCACTTTCTCTATTCTTTTCTATCCCTTTTCCCTTTCTTCTGCCCCTCATTTTCCCCTCTCTTCTTTCATCTCTATCTTTCTCGTAAAGTACCACATTCACTTGAATTCAACATCGGCCATTCCGCTGGAAAACGCAGTTATCTTTCTCACTGTACAACACAGGGAGAAGACGAGAAAGGGGTGGCTAGGGGCAAGGCAGGGCTGACAGAAATAAAAAACCAGGGAATGGCGGTGGAAAAGGGGGAAAGAAGGGCGCTAAACTAGGAGCCATTGTCTAGAAGTCTGTACGCATTCAACGCTCGCGTACCTGCTTTGTATTTTATCTTTATTCTCTCAACCACGAAGGTGGGTCTTCCTCCTTAGACCGGACAATGGCCATAAAAAAATGTTAAATTTTAACATTGAAGATATAATATTGCGAAACTAAATCATATGCACACACAAGAAGAGAATTTCAAATAATGAGACTCTAAGAAAAGGAAGAAGAAGAAGATCGCTTTTGTTATACGGATTCTGAGTCAATTTCACAGTTCTATTAAGTTTCTATGATGGTTCTATTAAGATTCTGGAATCAGTGTGCTTTCACTCGGCGGGATTCGCAGATTCCGTCAAAAGGGATGTCTTCCGGGCGAAGACAATGCAGTCAAGATGCGCCGCTAAATCTACTAAATTCCCTGAAAGCTTGATTCTACCCAGCTTATGGACTCGGGCCTTTGCTAATCAAACGGACGAGGACCGGACAAAACACAGGCTTGAGTCAATTTTCCAGCTCCTCTTGAACTCCAGTTTCTACTACAAACTAGTTCTGCGTCCTTTGTTTTCGACCTTAGGCGTAGTCGCCAAGATTTGAATATTATTTAGAAACTAATTCACGCGGTTATGAGGTGGACAATTTTTTCGGTTAGTTTCTCAAACTTAAAAAGAAATCCCTATATAAAATTAAGTAAATTAACTGAAAAGAATAAATCATTATTTTTATTGGTAGCTTCAAAGTTGTAAATTAAAGAGGGCATAAATTGGACTAAGTGAAACATTTATCTTAACACTGACAACCTTTTCAGAAGCTAGCCAAACCCCATACTTTTCCGGAGGGTGAAAATATAGAGATGAAATACAACCCTAGGAATAACTCCAATTATAAGAGCAACAAATCGGAAAGTCTTCAAGTCCCTTTTTTCTCTCATTATTAAAAAAATGTAATTATTAATTAAACTGAAAAAAAAAATATATATATGCGATTTTGGTCTATAGTCTTTTAAGGAGTTGTTTATTATCTGAGGTTTTCCAATTGGAGGAATGATACAAGCGACAGACTCTAGCCAATGAGATATCTAGTTTCCTGGTTAAGCTAGTGCTGCGAATAGGATATCCGGAAAACCAACGATCTCGTTAGGCAACGCTTACCACGTATGTAATGGTATTTTGTGTATAGTGTGTAGAACCCACACGTATTTACAACTCTGCCCCGCAAACACTCTCGTTGATGCTTTCGAGCAGAAACACCACCGCTATGGATGGATGACTTCAAAAGCGAGACCGAGCCCCAAGGGATTGGTTTCAAATACGAGGAATTTGAAGAGAAATGTTCGGAGGCAATATGAAAGATGTCTCAATTCCCTATGAATAAAATTTTCCTTTTATTGACTCTAATGATAATTTCAAAATCGCAAATGAGACGACAGTTGTGAGCAAAGAAAACCTTCAAGACTTGTTTAAAATTACCTGTTTAAAATTACTAGAAAAATAGTGAAAAATATTTGAAATTGATGAATTAAAAAAAATTTAAGCAGATTTTAAAACAGAAGCTCTCATAAATCGATCAAGTAGCTCGCCGGGATATACGAATAATTTAGACAACGGGCAACCCGGGTCACATTATGCAAATTTCCAGGAGTTTTCCAACACGATTAAGTGTTCGTGATTGCTCTCGAGTTTTTCAACAGGGACGCGAAGAACTTGACGCGAAGGTGCTCGCGAAACTGAATTGAAACGTGACGTTAGATCCAAAAGTCTATGTGTGTCGTTCTTGTTGGAGGCCCCGGAACGAATTTAAATCAGGTACAAATGCTTAAAGCAAACATACCGGGTTACTCAGTTTTAAAATAAAATGTTAGAAGTTCGACGCCCCTCTTTTCATGTTCGCCACGGAGCTTGAATAAACTTGAAAACTTTCGTAATAAACTAGTTCCCGAACACGAACTATGGCTTTGGTGAATGAATCAAAGCGTGACCGTTCCGAGAAAGATCCCCCCCCCCCCCCCCTCGTTAGTACTGGTTCTCCTTTCTTTACTCAAACGATAACAAAAATCTTTTCCCTACCTTCATAATTTTATTTCGTAGCCTCCCATACATCGGCTCATCTTTGCAAATGGCTATGTGTTTCTATTCGAAATATAATGATCAGATTTCAAAGGCATGGAGCTTCCACTTTCAAAGGAAGAGACAGATTGTATCGAAATGCATTCTCGTTATGTCAAATGATGAAAAAAGAAAAATAATAATGCTTGTATGAGAAAAGAATCTCAAGTATGCAGCATTTCATGTATTTTTCTATTTTTACGAGAAAATCAACTTTCTTCGCATACTTTTATAGATGATTTCATTGATTTTAATAACACTTGATGAAAATATTTTTTTTTAATCTTGGAATATAACTTTAGTTGTGACGAAATAAATATTTATCTTTTCTGAGTGAAACAAATATTTACTATTTCTTTTAGAGTTTATTTCCCGGTCTAGTACTTCCACTACGGAAATAGGAAACTTATACCTACTTCAACAACTTAAGTATAAAAATGATTTTTTAAATAATATTCGTTCGTAAGGTCTTTATAGTGTTATTATAAATTCCCATATAAGAATAACAAAGATTGTGATGTCGTTAATAATGCACAAGCTATGAATGTTTGACATGTTTTTTCTGAAGAATGAATGACTTCATCCTTTGAAATTTTACGGTAACTGCTCACTCAGATTGCCTTAAAACTATTTAGTACCGCGGAAGGAACTTTGGTTCACTGGAACTTTGATCACCTGAATGCAGGTGATTGGATAGATTAGATCAATAATGTGATTCCAGGCAGTGAGATGCAGAAGTAAAAAACTTTTTTACGACTAATTATAAGTAGAAAAACTGTTTGCTTTTCAACCATCAAAAAGAGCTCTGTGAAATTAGTTTATAATTAACAATTTACTTTCCAATTTACTCTGCAATTTTTTCCTCTGTACATACTTCTCATAAAGAGGAGTAGTAAAAAGTATTTGTAAAAAATGGTCCTACATTTTTAATTGTAATACGTATACTAAAGTATACGTAAAATTTTCTCTGTCAAAACTTTGAAAGCTTATTTAACAAGCTTATTACAAAGTTCATTACGATGCTCATGGAAAAACTAAATGCAAAGGGGATAAAGAACTTTATGTATGCTATTGTTAAACATATACCTGAAGGAGAGTGAATATTATTATATAATTTGACTTCTAAGCATAATAAACACCTCATAAAATGTGCAGTAAAATGCACAATAAACTGTACTATAAATATTTACTATGCACGAATAATAATATAATAATAATAATAATAATATTATTATAATAATAAATGGGAATTAGAAACTCTCATTTGAATTTTAGTGTTCAATTACGTTTCGCAATTATGTGAAAAGCATTTAGGAATTTATATGCGTTATTATTATGATTTCCGCATTAATTATATGAAAAATAGTTGTATTATTGCATTAATTCTTACCTTGTACAATCAGCCTCAATATAGTTTCCGGTTTTTTGCGGTTGTTGACGACACACTGATAGTCCCCGCTGTCGGCCGATGTGACAGGATGGAACAGCAGAGTGAAGTTATTTGGAAAAAAAGATACCCGGTCACGATGATTTGAGACTGTGGTACTGCTGCTGCTGTATTCCACTATTAACACACTATTCGCGCGCCATTCCAACATTGATACCAGCGAATGTTCCGAAACACCGGGACACTCGAGGGTAACATTTTTTCCTGCCTCAGCAATGATCTCCCTTATCGGCGGATTCATCTCCTCTAAAAAAACATAGAAAAAACAACAATCAAAAATCGTCAAATACATACAAGCATAGTTAATAATTAATAAAGTATGATTAATCTTTTTCAAATTTCAATTTTTTTCAATAACTCACGCAACTGTCAAAGAACGTGAAGTAATATCCGCATATATTCCCCCCATTATATACTTTTTAAAATTCACAGAAGAGAACAAATAAAATTTTTAATTAATAATTCCACTAGCTATCGAACCGATGAGTATATTGTCATCAGCTGAAATTTATTTATTTCATTATATTGTTGTCAGTTATGATCTCGCAAAAATAATAAGTTCACAAAAGGATAACAAATGTAAACACGAATGTACAATTATTACGAGATTAATTAAAGCGCAAGCCTTCATTGAACAAAGTGTTGATTGCATGAAAATTGTACAATTCTATAATTACTTGTCAAAAGACATTGAATGGAGACAATGAGATATAACTCTGCAATATTACATGACTGGTTGATACTCCTCATTATTTTCAAATATTGTACATAAAACAGAGAATCGATAATAATGATGACCTACATCGTTTCATGCTTATGGATGTTCAATATGCACGTAACCCTATGATAATAAAATGACAATATTCGAATCATAAATGTTTAATATGTATTATTCTCTAGAGTAGAAACTGCGTTTGCATCTATCATCAATGGCAAATAGTAATTATTCAAAGTAATGGAATTGTTGTCACAAGACTTTTGTAACTAATATATAACATCAATGGAATAGAATGTCATCAATGGTCATTGAAAATTGATTTAATTAATGAACATTTAATGGAATAGATTAAATTAATATAATGAAATTGAATTACAATTAAATTTAATAAAATATGTTTTCTAGGCGAAATAAGAAACGATCTAGTTACGTTGGTATAGAAGAACGCTTTGTCTTCCTGAATGGAGAACGTCTCTGGGGGTCGCTTTATAAACTTTTTTTTCTATTTCTTGTAAAAGAGATGTTTTCTTCAGAAAAATGTTGTCCTGTGTCTGTATCTAAGTGCGCTAGTGAAATAGGGAAAGATTCAAGGGACTAGCTTTTTTTCCGTGTACTTGAAACGATTCAGTGTATTGAAACGTGAAAAAGAAAGCACTAAGGTAAGGTAAACCACTTAGGATTTACTTGGGAAGGGGAAAGCTTTCATGTACAAAATAGCTCTCTATAAAAAGTTCTATCAAGAAAATTGTCTATTAAATTATTTTGCCCACGAAATCCCCATCAGACTTATAAATACAAGGAATAGAAAAAATTCGCGGATATTTTTCAATTCTGGGACAATTCCTGGATTTCTAGAACAATATTAAACATATTTCTATTTCACACAGTTGATATTTCAATTGTGATTCTGATTTAAAAGGCTGTAAACAAACGTGATAACGTGTCTGCTTGAAATTATACTTTAAAACGTCACTTCAAGCGTTCCTTCACTAATTCATTCGTTCAGTCGTGTGGGAGAAGAAGCTTGAGGAGAAGTGAGTGAATAGAAGCGAAGTAAAGGGAAAAGAGGTATTTTATTTATGCTGCCTCAGGCAACTTAACCCTTGGGATTCGAACCACAAACTAGTTAAACTAGTACACTTAATGTGCATGATTCTGGTTCAGAAGGAATTGAGATGTAAAAGTGCATGTACATGCACAAAGAGAGATAGATAGAAGACAAAGTTACTTGGAAAAGGAACTCAAAAAGTTGATTTTAGACTCAATAGTTGAACGAATTTTTGGATTGATTGTATTTTAACACTGTTTATAGTTTAAAATACAATCTATTCAAAAATTCGTTCATTTGAACGTGCAGAACTTAAACCACATCAAAAAAATAGCACTGAAAATGTATATGATTCTGACAAAAGACATGGAATTCCTCTTTTCGAATCTCTAATCAAAAATCGGTTCTGACTTGAAATTACTAAAAGGATTATTGCAATCCTTTGCATTTCATTGTACTCGAGTATTCTTTCGTAAATACAATTTTAATTAGGACGAGTAATCTTACTAATTATGCCTTTTCATCCACACATATATGTCTCTTTCAATTATATTATAGCCTTTGTCTCAAAAGCGCTATTTGAAAAAGCTGAATTTCACTTTCCTTTTGAACTGGGAAATAGCAGCAAATCTTTGCTGAAATGACATGAAATGAATTCATCCAAAAAGTATGGGACTTAAAGCCTGACGTCTGCTAAAATTTACTCTCTAAATCCGCCAATCAGATTGTACGAGTCCGGGGTTTACTCGAGGATCTTACTTTAATCGAATATGAAGGAAGTTGCCCTAGTTTCGACTGTACAGACTTTGTTTAGCTCGCGAAATTTCAATCTCAAATGAAACAACAAAATTCATTTTAAATTTCAAGCTATATGAATAACAACATACATATTTGAAGAAAAAGTTTATATTACTCAAATTCGGAGGTAAAATTACCAACAAATTATTGTAACTTTTGCCAATTTTCATCATCCGGAACGACTCGTTATGAAACTTTGATACTAATTTAATATCATAGCTGAAAATAACTTTAATATACTCGAAAATGACATTTCCAAGTGTTTAATTAACACGAGAAATATTTATTAAATCAACGTAGATTAAAGCTTTATTTAACTCGTTTATTTGAAATCTAGTTCTTCTCGTTAACAAGATATATTTATTTTTGGTTTGTCTATATTTTAATGAAACTTTCGAGTTTGGGATAAGAAGGAATTTCGATTAGTTTCTGAAATTAGGTGTACCGCACTTCTGAGGAAGATTGAGCTTAGACTGCAAGGAAATGGCTCAAATGGGGGTGTTTCCTAGAACACTGTTCGGTAATATCGGGCGTAGTCAATGGTGTGGAAACGGATAAGAACGAAATCACTGTGCCCTGTACAACATTCCTGAGGGACAATAATCGCACCTTCAGGACTAATCATCGCATAGATAAGAACAGAAACTCCTGCTTTGTCTTAAACCCATTGATGTTCCAATCGCAAAAAGTCCCATAAGCTTTCTTGCTTCAGTGGTTTTATTCGCATATTGTATTGTATTTTGCAATTTCAACGGAGAGACTTTAACATATATTATCATTTTTGAGTCGGATAATAATGGAATAATAATCAAGTCACTTTAACACAATTAATTGGAAATTGTGCAGTAGTGTAAATAGTCTTTCATATAAAATTAATATACATTATAAAATATTTCTTCGAGAAAACAATTCTACTACATAAAAGGCAAATAAAAAAATACTTGACTATTACTGAACTGCTTAAAATTTCGTAGGAGTACATGAATTTTGCTGCACGACTTCGCACAATTTTGTTTCCGTCAATCTTTCTCACACATTGTACCAAGTACACTTAAGTACTTTAGCTCGTTCGATAATCGTGTTTCGAGGTCTAGTGCTCACAAATAATTTTGAGGTTGAAGCTTTGAAACTCTCCAGACCCTGTGGATCTTTTGTTACTCGCGTGTTCCGTCTCCTTTGGAAATTCGAATCGACAGCCATGCATCCTTTAAACTTTACCATCAAAGTCGTACAACAAGAGTAGTAGTACACCAAAGGATTTTGCCTCAGTGAATTTATCACAATGTGTCGCTAAACGAATCGACGACTTGAGAAGATTAAACAGGGTGCCTACTACATTTTTCCTATGAAATTCCCAATTTATCATTAATATATTACAAATATAAGACCTCAACAGCAGATGGAGCCGAAAAAAAAAGATTTGTGTGATATGGGACGTTGTATACATATATATGAACTCTTCCTCTTACGTGCATTATTCATTTGATTTCCGAGTCGATTTCTATGAGATGTCACCCAGAGTGGAGGTATTAGTAATCACCCCTCCGTTGTTCATTAAATTCTCATTCTAAAGCGTCTGCCTATACGCGCCTACTGGCTGATTTAAAATTGAATTCCAGAGCGGAAATCCTCTTCTCGAGAACACGTCCGTCGATCGCCGACCTCATTCAAGTTAGGTGTATAATGCACTCTATACTGCACATCCTATTCGTATTGAAGATAGGTACATACACTGATGCACACACGTGCTCCACATCTACACATCAGGTATGAGACTATGAGGGTATGTCTCTTGTGTGCTTTTTACGCGTCTCACGTACATTCCTGGTTCATCGGACAGCTCGCCAAACAGCCTTCAGGTTGCTGAGGTTATTTTTCTACTGGTAGCCTGTATATGTTCTAATATCGGAGAAGGGATAAATAAAAGTGGAGAAATGTCCACTTCCATACTTGCACTTTATGCACGTATGAATACGAACGCGTGATCCGAATTCTACGATCGCCTTCGGCCAGAATCGCCACAAAATTACTATGAAATCACCACCCCGCAAAACTGATTTCCCGCTCGATCTATCGGAAACTTCCTCATTCTGGACAGCTTTGAAATACATTGATTATAGGCTTTTTATATATATACAGATACATTTTTATAAATAATTAGCAATTATGATCCAGTAAAAGGTATATATCTTGAAATATTTTTTTGCTTTCCACTAATAACTTATTTTTCATATCAAAATAATTATTTTTATTACTTTAAATTATTTTCTCTGGGTTATTTTGCCCATATTTCAGAGAATTTCCAGGACTTGAATTGATTGAGGTTTATTACCTCAATTTTTTGAGAGATTATTATTTTAGTACGCTAGAAAAGAGAAGAAATGGAGATGGCAGAAGGTGAGTAGGTCAGAAAGCGTCTGTGGAAGGATCTGAGCGCACTGCCTGTATCCAAATCCAGAAAGCATAAGCAATTAAGATAGTTACTTGGTTATGAGACAAAAAGACAGGCTAGACCGAAGGTAGAAGGTAATTTAACGACCTGCCTCCGCGAGCAGCCGTATACTCCTGCAAGGCGCGGCTTCTGGGGAAATTACTGCTGGAAAAATTCATGCCGCGGAAGATTTGCGTAAATTAATTTACAGCGTATTCCCTGCGAGAGAGGAAAGAAGGAGATGAAATTCAATTTAGACTCCAGAGTGAATTCGCGGGGCTCTTCGAACGTTTCGTTGGATCTATCTCTATCATTCATGGTTTCTTAAGAAAGATCCTCCAACAAAAGACTTTATAAAGAACACTCCTGTCAAACGCTCTTATCGTGAATATTTAATTACAATCATCAACTCCATTAAACTTCTCTCTTGGATGATTATGTATAATTAAGCGAATAATTGAGGAAATTTCAAGTAATCCAATTCCTTATTCCAGAATAAAGTAGCTATTCCTATATTTCTTCTAAACAGCTTGTAATTTAAACAAAAATGTAAGAGTCCTTTATAATTTTCACAAGTTGTGAATTTTATTATTCTGTATCGAGAGTTGAAATCATTTCTTATGAATATTTGGAATTCAATCATTCATTCCTTGTGATTACAAGGCTCGCGTGCATAATGTCATATCATTACTGGTAGTGGAAAATGTGTATAGAAGCAGAGGGTGATTCGAAGGCAAGAATTATCTTTAATTATTGCTTACAACCTGCTTAGCTTTTATAAATGATTTTAAAGAAGGTGAAGGGATTTCAGAAGATTTCTGATTTTAAAATCAGAAGTTTAAGAATTTTCATGAAATTTTATAAGATTTTCCCGGATTTTTTCTTATTCTAGAACAATTTCCATATTTCTCTAAAATCCTACACAGTTTAGACACCCTGAAGTTTGAAGTGTTTAATATTCAACTTCAATTTCTACCTCATCTAAATTATATTATACAGTTATAATATTATTAATAAAATTCTATGCACTATTATATGTATAGCAAACCCCAAAAGTCAATGACTTTCCGTTACGAATAACAGATTATGAAGAAATGGGTCAACTGTGTCGAACTTTTAAAGTTTGCCACGACGTATAAGAGTGGAACTTTTTTTGATGATCCCGCTTATGTAGCAAGCAGAAAAGTTTTCGGGGAAACTGTATTTACCATCGAGGAAGTTTAGATTATTACACAGTTCATCATCTTTCGATAAACCTGCAGGCTCTTCGATAATCCCGCAGGATAAGTAGAAAACTTAAAATTTTGATAATCCTGGAGATCTAATAAAACCAAAGAGACAATTAAAATCTTAATAAGGGAAAAACTGATATAAGAAACAAAAAAGAAAATTATAACGGTTTAACAGCGTGAAAATTGATTTATGGTAACGACGCTAAGATTCTTCAAGTCTGAGAAGCAGTTGTGTTCAAAATGCTATCACGCGTCGAATGAGGAGAAAACGAATTTAAATTGACTTTAGTGGGGATGAAAATAAATGGCAAGCAAGAGAAAATTGAAGAGAAGAAGAAGCATTTAACAAAAAATTGTATTTTGTGCAATTTTTTTTATAAATCTTAATAAAAAAATTTAATTACCTCTGGTTTGTTTATTGACTCACCTTTCAGTCCTTCAATCTCTTTGACCGTTAAAAGAGTGATTCAATAACAAACAGCTTTTCTTGAATCATTTTTTCTTAATCTCGAGTAGATTTGTCATTTTAATGGGCTCTCGATTGAAATGCCAAAAAAATATTTCCCGAACGTTAACTATTCTATCCACCACTTGCTCACTCCCACGTAACCATACTAAAACAGTTGGTTGAGTTCCCCATGCGGAAATCACAGAGTGGGTGTTTTTCTTTTGCCCAGTAAGTGAAGGGTCAGAGTTATCAGCGCTTTTCACTATTCCATTTTCGTCAAATACAGAAGGTCATTTGAAATTTTTCACAGCAAGCTGGTGCTGTGAGACTATCAGGACAGATTTCAGCTTTTTAAATCACACGGTAACAGATGCTGCTTTATGAAAGATGTAGGTAGTTATTATTATTATCAATCAACAATTCTGTTACAGATATTAATTAAACTGGTTAACAATTTTTATATTTATTAGCAGACCAACACGCGCGCGATTATTTTGTTTTTCTTTTTATAAATTGAAGTAATTCCAAAGTGAATCAGATTTGATACTATAATGTATGTGAGGGTTTTGAGACGTTTTTAAAGAGTAATCACTTTTTTAGAAAAGAATTTCGAAAGGTTTCTAGAAATTTTAGCACGAATTTTAACATGGATTTCAAGAGATTAATAATTTTGAAAGTTTTTATGAATTTTTAAGGATTTGAAAAAAAAACGATTATAATAAACAAGATAATTAGCCATAAATTAGCTCCTGCCCTAATCATGAGCTTAAAGCTCATTTGAAATCCTCTAAAACACCAAAATTTCCGTCACAGAGGAAAGTGTTTTAAATGAAAATTGTTCAGTTTCATTAGGAAAATAACCCCTTTAATTTGCAACCCTCTAAGCCATTTAAACCTCCCTGATTTCCAACATTTCAAGTCTTTGAATTAATTTTCGAGACCGAGGAAGTAGATGTCTTCTTTTTTTAAAATGTAAAATACAAAAATTTCGAATCTTGCAAGAGAAAAATTGAGATATTTTTTTATCGAATTGCAGAGGACATTTCGAAACATAAAATTATGTTAATCGTAAAATTTTAAGTCTTTACCAGTTATTAGAGGAATTTCGAATTTATGAAGGTTCTTGCGGATGATGGGTTACCATGATGTACCCAAAAGCGAATATCGCGCTTGAACTTTTATGTAAAATATTGAGTAGAGAGTTTTTAGATTTTTCCCAGCAAGCTGGTGTAGAGGGAGTTCACAGCTTGGAGTAAGTGAGAAAAGAAGGCAGAGAAACGAGTCGAAAAGCTGGGGTCCAAAAGGAAGGATAGAAGACTGAAGATGCAGGGAATGAACATTTTTCTCCTTAATGCAGCGAAGGGATGACATTACACGTGACGAAATTTCCCATGGCGGTTCCTTTACTCCCTCTGATACCTATTTCGAGATGTGGCATCCCTCTTTCAGCTTCCCGAGCATTTTAAAAGAACCATCTTACAGCTGACGAATAATTTCTTCAACTTCAGATTACATTTATTTTCTAGATAAACGGCACATCCACTAATCAGAATTTACAATTTGGAACTCAACTGGTGAGTAAATTTTGTCCCCAAGAGAGTGGCGAAGTTGGGTTTCATATCTGGAATACATTTCTCTTGAATTATTAAGGGATTAGAACTGAAGGGATTAAATTACTTATAGAAAGCTTCAACAAATCTTGGAAAATTTCGAAACGCTGGAAAAGTTATTTTTTCTGTAAAAGATTTAAAGCGGGCAGAATGAATAAAATTGTAAATTTCTCAATCTCCCTTCCGAGATAAGAATTCAAAGACACGTAAACAATTTTCATCAAAACGTTGTGACCGAAAGAACTCATATTTCTAAATTGAGATTCAGAAAGACGTAGACATTTCTTTTCTTTCTTTTTATATCTCTCTGAATAATTGGAAGGAAATCGATCCTCTTATCCTCTTATTATTCATGCTGACTTTCCTCCCTTCATATTCATCACACGTTTACTTTTTCATTATTAGCCATTCATCATAACGTGAGAGTCGTATGTGCATATTTCCCTTATATCTCCTTTTAAACTTTTTAGAAACTATAGATCGATGAGTAGGTTCGCTGCATTATACTCGTCACCCGGTATCCAACAGACAATTTCGCGTAAAGTTAGCTTACGGGGAGATGATGTCAATCAAACTTGATACATATAACCCGCAGAAGGGCAGCTCGTAAGTCCATCCATCAGTTTTGTGTGGCTTATTTCAAGTATATACTTTTAGAATCTTGGTAATACTCTCGACCCTGTCAAATTATTCTGCTTGGAAAAAAATGTGTAAGAATACCCAAAAATATTAATATTAATATTCCAATAATATTAAAGGAGTATTTCGACCAGAAATTTACGCTTTTAAAAACAACGTTGTTCTCTATTTTATTGACTTTTTCTGGTCAAAAGATTCGTCGAGAGACGCAGAGAAAAATAATTACTGTTAACTTCTGTACCCCTCATTATGAAACTTGCAAGATTTATATTTCAACTGGCAATGTTCGCAGCTTTATTGCCAGCGTATACGGAAGCGTTTTTTTTGTGAGAGCTACTCTGTTCGAATTAAAATGTGATTACGAGCATGTATACTTGGATTTAAACATACATAGATATTTTCCAGTTATGCTGAAGCTTATCAAAAATCACGATATATTTCTCCATGTTCATATTCATACTTTTCTGCTGTCATTTATTACAGGTTACACGCACGAAAAATAATAATGTTTATATATTAAGGGGAAAATATTTGAAATTGTTTCAAGCTAATTTTAAATTGGAAAAAGTTGCAATTGAATGTTTGAATACCAATGTTTAATTCCTATACACCTAGAATTATAAAAAAATAATGGAATATCATTTCACTTTTTTATACTTTGTAATGTTAAGTACTTAGTGTGCTTACTTGTTATTGACGCAGTAAAGTCATTAACAGTCTTCTGATAAGCCGATAAAATCGCGAACAATGCCTTGTAGGTTTTTATTATTTCCCTGGAACGATGTAATCAGGGAGTGACAAATTTATAGCACCTCTGTTTACAGGTGTGATATTAATGTATATTTTATTGTTTTGGCCCACACCTACCCTCTACCTTAACACGCAATTGTGGTGTCATCGATTTCGTTTAATTCTTCTTATGTTTATTAATTGCATAAATCTTTTCGCTTGCAAAATAAACTAAAAAATAAAATAAAATGTCTCCTTTAAAAATACATTAAAATCTAAAATGTTTTTAAAAGAAAATTTCCAAATTATGAAATAAAAAAAAAATAAAATAAAATAGTTCCTTTATAACATAATTACCAGTATTCTCAAAGGAAATCGTATATATCTGTCGACTCAAAAGGATATAAAAGTCTCGTTATCATTGTTCCCGAGTTGATGAAAAAACAGTGAAAATGTGGGGCGATGGCTTGAGAGTTTTACGTTCACTGGTTCAGAAGACATCGTTTGAGAACGGTAAAGAAGTGGAGTTTTTTTTAGATAGCGTTTTTTCGTTACCCGATCTGAACTTGTAACTTTGTTACGACAATATCTTCTGAGCCACTGGTCGCGAAACTGTCAAACTTGGTTGAATTAAGGCACACTCGGGCAGTTTCTAAACCATTTCCCGTCACGTATTTCCTCCCATTTTCTCGTCGTTAGTTCGTCTTCGGTTTTGCAATTGCAGCGTTGCAGCTTCTTCCAGACTCACAAATGCGAAATGTTCCGGGTTGCCACTTTGGAAAATTGACCCGCATTTTAAAACGCTCTGTTCCATTTCCTATCCCCTAAAGTTTCACAAACTTTTTCGGGAATATGTGTTCCTTGAGTTATAACCGCGAATTTTAAATAAATTTCAAATTTCCAGTATTAGCGAATTTACATCTTATTTTCTCGCGTATTTCTTTGCATTAAATTAAAGTTTGCAAGTACGAAAATATCATATATTATATTGGGTTGAAGTTTCAGACGTCTAATCTTTTAAAAACATTTCGTCAGACTAAACGTATGAAACTTCAACCCAATATATACATATATATTATCAAAATATAATTGGAAGAATTTAGTTTAAGAAATGTAAGTCAAAATAAATATTTCTGAATGAAAATTTCACTTGCAGTCGTGAAAAAATTAACTCCGCATATTTTATGGAAAAATTATGTGCAAACTGTCAGACTTTCTGAGCCCAGATTACCAGCGAGTAAACTAATTGCCCTCTTTCTGGTTGCGGGTAAAAATGTGCGAGGAACCAAAAGGTCGACGGATAGCTCAACAGCACGCAATAATAATTACGTAAAGTTAGTTTACACTGCTTTCGACACTAATAAACTTTTCCTACGATTTTAAAAATCATTGCAGATGGAATAATTTTTAAAATCAATGGAACTTTATTTTCATTGAATTCAAGAATGATCTGTTTCAAGTAGATCAGAAAAATATTGAAAAGGGTAAAATTCAAACATTCATATTTATAATCTTTAATTTAAAATTAATCAATTCTATTTATCAATACGAATAAATGCGATTCCAATATTTGGGTTTGAAAACTCTTGCCGACCTTGCTGGTCATTTAGACACGACTATTCAGCTATAGCATGATCGTTTTCCGATATTTAATAAATGGTGATATTTCTACCTCTTCGAGTGGGCTCTCAAAGCCATTGATTTTAGTTTACACAATGAGAAATTCCAATTTTCCTTTACTTTTAACTGTACACGAAATCCTGTGATTTTGGAGTATGAATTTTGGAAATATAAAGTCTAAAGTAAATTAATCAACAATATAGAACAATACAATAATTTTTTATAATAGCTTGAGAGATCTCTTTTGAATCCAATGGCAGTCCTCTGTTTGTTTGATAACGTAAATAAAAGTAAAAGATAAATATTATTCCAGAAAACACTTTTTATCACTCACAAACTGACTTTGTTATTTTTCCGAATTAATATCACCCACGCGAAAAAAAATCGGTTAAGTAATAATTTACCTCTGGCGGCAGGAAGTCGTAAATCGTCGATTGCAATGGGAATACATATTTCGAAAAAATCATTTTCTGGATGTAAACGAACGGAGTTTCCAATCAATTGAGCGTTTCAATAGTAAAGCCTGTATCGAGTTTACACAATCGATTCATTGAGAGCGAGTACCCTTTTTCCCATGTTCTTATTATGATTTTTCATGAAAAAATGTGGTTTCTCTCAGGAGAAAAGTGTAGTCTCTATGATAATTTTCTTCGAAGGAAAAATAAAGGTCTTCTTACCTCACTATAAAAACTACGCTTTATATTCAATTGAGTCATTTTCAGACATTTATACATATTGCATAATTCCAGATCTCAAAGAATGACTAGAAATTCTTTATATTATTATTATTAATAGATTAATTTCTATTTTCCCTGACCTAAAACATTACTTATCATGATTCAATTTCAATTATCAAAGAAACTCGAAAATTGAATTGTCTATCGATTTTCATACTCGTAATGATTCTTTTATCGGTTTCAACAAAGATACTAAGCATCACGATAATTTGGGGTGCGAGAGACTCGAAAGGGGAGTAAAGTGGTGTCGAACTAGATAAACGGAATCAAAGTTCCCTTCCGAAAAGGGAATATACGCGGCAATTCTACAACATAAGTGATTTGGGTTGAACTCGTGAGAAGTAGGAGGTCTTGTACAGGTGTTATGCTACGAATCTTTTCCCATGGAATTCTAAGACTAGCACTTTTCCACTTTTCTTGCAATATACATATAAACCTTTAAAAAAAATCTTTCTTGAAAACTTCGTCACCTTATCCGATTTTCGACGAGTCGAATATCTATTTCTATTTTGTCGGTTTCAGTTCCCGCTCAGCTTTTATTCTCCTTATTCTCACAATGTTCTCTTCAAAAAATAAATGCAAAGATTTTTCAAGTATTTCAGTATTCATTTCAGTTAAAAATTGTCAACAGAAAAAGTATTTTTTTAAATGTAAACTTTCACTTGAAATTCAGACATTTAGAAAGGTCGCGAGAAGACTTTAATTTCAAAACTTGAAGATTTCAAGATTGTTTTTCCCATATATAAGCACAATATTCTTTATACACAAGCAGAATATTCTTTAAGAAAAGTCTAGACGAAAGTATACAGCTAAAAACTTTGAAACAAAGTACTCATATAAGAAACTTGAGATATAGGATACGATATGATCATCCTACAGAGTGAGTATACTTCTTTGAAAGTTTAAGCTATTAAATGGAGCAACAGTTTAAAACTTTTAATTAGGTAATATTGACACAATTAAGTTGCCTTTTCGTTCGCCCACACGCAATGTATAATGCTTTCAAAAGATGAAAATTTGTCAGAGTCATGCTTAACTCCAGTACAGTTGAGATCATATTTCATACGGAAAATGTCAAGCCATGTCGCAGAAAGGTCTGGCGAGGAAGATTTTTTGGGGGAAGTCCCATAGGGGTTGAAGGCTGTGAGGGTTGTTCCCTTTTTTTCAAGAAAAGTAGGAGGGTTAATATTGTGTATCTTATACGCAACGAAAACATTTAACAGATAAGTATCAATGTTTCGTGGCTTATTCAATACGTTATCAATATAATATCACGGTGAAAAGCTCAACCTCAGATTTCCCAGACTTGACAAAATATTCAAGATTTTTTTTATTATTATTATTTTTATATTCTTGAGCTTCTATAATTGAGTTGGGTTTGTATTCGGTTGCATTTTTCGAAGAAACGCAGAATTACGATTGAAAAAATAAGGAGTTAATCTTCATTTCTCCTGTGCCTTTGAAATTGAAAATAATAGAGCGCCGAAACTTAAACCGTGTATTTTTAACTCGTAAAAAGTATTTTCTCGTGAAAATCTTTTCTGATCAGTCAATGAGATTCGACACGCAAAGTTAAGTATAAACTGAAAGGTTTCAAGAGGCACGTACGTCTTTTTTTTCAAGCAAAGTAGTCATTTGTAAATCAGATAAATTGGCATAGAATTTTCTTCAGAATTTTCAATGGTAAGCGTAACAATTTATGAGGATTAGCATCTAGGTTTCAATTAGAATTTATGAGATTTAGTTGAAGTTTCAGATGTCTATAGTCTGATGATTTTTTAAAATAATTATTGGAATAAAAATATCTATCAGACTAGACGTCTGATATTTCAAACCAATATTTATGACACAAAATAACTTACAGTACAAGGATGACATTTATTCATCAGGGAACTCACCTGAAACATAAAGAAATAAATTATTATTATACAATTAGTTAACTGAGAGAGAGTAGTATTCATATCAATAATATATGATATTATAAATGATGAGCCCCTGCTGAATTTATGTTGTATATGTTTTTAATGAGAATATTGTGAATTAACTTGTTCGTTGTCGGGACATAAAATGAGGGGAAAGAGCTGTTAGTAATTCAATAGATGTATTGTCCGGAAGCTCGTAATAACGAGAAGAGTATATGAGATTGGAGCGAGTGATCTAGCACGTTCTAGACTTGCGTGAGGCGCCTCAGAAATGAATTAAGTTTTGAACTTTGCATATCTTCCGCCCGAACCTTATTCCCACCTGTCTTCCTTCCCTAGAGAATTTCGTCCATTGTCCTCTCCCGGACTGCATGCCACGAACATCTAAAAGTACTCTCTTTACTTTTTACTTTTTACTTTCATCCTAAGATATTTTCAAAACCTCATTCAGACCTCATTGCATAATTTTAAATGGAATCAATCTTAAAATCAGTTGTAGTTCAAATATTATCCATCTTTAGGAATAAAGTAACAGTTTCCAAAGGAGCCAGATTTCACAATTGAAAAGAGTTTCCCTCTAATTTAAATGTCGGAAAGCGGAGTGATTGTGTGTGCAGAGGATGAAGATCCCTGTGCGATTTATTAAATGGGTTAAATTAGGCAATTAATTCTAATGCTGTGGAGGCGGATTAAAGCTCGAACCAAAAGCGTATATTCGTTTTAAATCCGATAATGCTGGTTCGGAAGGCAATTTGCATAGGTGCGACAGTTACGACATTCTAACACGGAGCAGACTGTCATGTTAATCTATACAGGTCTTCGCTCTAGCTGCTCAAGCCTTGGGATAACAAGATGCTGTTAATCAGAGATAATATATTTTAGCCACACTCTACTGCATTTCTATTTCAATCTCAACATTTCAACATTCCAAATCAATAAAATCCATATCTAAAATTAATCATGAATTCTGGAAAATTTATAAAGATAGATTTTGGAGACCGTGTCTTTGATACATCCAAGGCAAATATCTTTACGTAAACATAGTACGTGCAACAAGCGAGGGTGACGGTTTACGAGAATTTCATCTCTTCCTGAAATCACGTATCTTACCATGACGTGCTTTAAATGTTTGCGTAGCGATACTTCTCGCAAGAACTCTAGTCAGACACTATTGATCCCAAAGTCGTAAATCTTAGAAACGTTTCTTCCCGGGAATTAAAATGAGCTAAGTTCTAGGCAAGATAGCTCCGACCCAAATTTGCAAAGACAAAGTCGATTTGAGAATAATGAAGTTAAATACTGCGTCTCGAGTGGTTTTTAATTTGACGAAACTAAAGTAGGCCTCATTTGCATTGTCTCTCTTTTTCCCCAATAGAAATCAAATTATAATCAGACAAATTTTGCATGAAGTTTTTTAATAAAAAGGCTATTTCTACGAAAATTTCGGGAAAAATAGTCGATTTTTTTCGGTATAAATAAGCACTGCTAACAAAAAGCTTGTGGTATAGAAGAACATCCCAACTAAAAAGAAAATAAATACATTTTTTGTGACATATATAATTTTGAGATTAATGGATAACGTTTAAAAAATGTAAACACGTCAGATTTTATAGACAGGAAATAAAATTGCGAGTCTTTTTTGAAAGGATACTGTAATCTATCATGAAGTTATCTCTGATTTGGTTTCGCAAACGATTACCGGAGGCCAGCTGAAAATAGGAAAGCTGAAAAAGCCGATCGGTGCGCCGAGTGAATAACTTAGAATGCTTAACATAATATCTGATCCGTCGTAAGCCCGAGGGCACCTTTTGCCTCAGAACCGTATCTTATTCAAGCCCCAAAGGCTGCCGGCGACAAATGCAATTTTTCCAGCGGTGGAAGAATCAAATGAGAGATCTGACAGTCATTTCTACCCAGCTCCTTTCTTATTTCCCCCTTTACTTCTTTTTCTTTGATTTTTCTCACGATAACACACCTTAATCGTCTCGAACTCTGTTACTGAATTCGTAAAGACCATCGGTGGAACTATGCAACAAAGCTAAAAACGGACGCTTGGTTTTCTAGGGCGAGATAAGGTGAATGCTCTCGAGTAAATCGGAAAAGGCATTCTTCCTGAAAGGACCCTTATTACGCTTTCGAAACTCACCTGGACTCGAAAAGAATATATTTTCCAGATATTTCGGCGATACTAGCAATTTTAGAGAATTTAGGTGGTTATATTCAAAAGAGTCAGCCAAGTCTTATTAAATGTTTCTTAGCTATACTAATTAATCTATTTTTATTTTTATCATAAATTATACAAGAAAAAATCCTTCAATTTCCTAAGTTGGCTACTGAACTTCCACATTGTCATAAAAAATCATTTCTGAATCTGGATTTTGTCTTGCGACAAAAGGTGACACTTTCCGATAAAAAACCGCTTTTGATGTTAGAGGATTTTACGAGAGCCTAGAAGGTTGGACAATAATGTTCCTTTTTTCGTATTATTTATAAATCCCCTTTGAAAAAAATCCTGGTGCGAGATCGAAGATTTTCTTTATTCCCAGCATTAAAACTTTATTTATATAGAAGAAGTGCAAGTTTTCTTTACAACCAATTCAACTTGCATTATAAAAATAGTGTTGTCGGTTCAACTTACGGCGAAAGCAATATAAAGTTTGAAAATCTTGCCACACTCAATTTAACCTTAATCAAATAATAATACTTCACGAGAAAAAGTTTAATTCAACGCGGACTAAATTTAATATTAGCGATGCTCTTAGACACTTTGTGATATATTAACCATCTAATTTCCAAAATGAAAATAAAATTTAATATTAAAATTCAGGTCAATTATAAAAGGAGATTTGTAAATACAGACACGAGCAAAACGTGTATCAACAAAAGTAATAAAATTACTCTTTTCAGTCTGAACCAAAAAGAAGACATGCCTAAAGTGACTCGCCTCTCCGTAATTTTCTGGCCGAAAATAAATACCGCGGTTGCAGCGATTCGCCGTGGATCACGCTCAGAATCAGTCTCGATCCCTCTATCCTCTTTCTTTCTGAAAAAAGAGAAAAAGCAGTTCGAGACCCGATTGGCAATCGGCCCAACGTATTTGGGTGGGTGATTACGAAGCAGGAATTATCCCGACCCCGTGAATTAGCTTCTCCTCTTACAATGAACGGCAGCTAATGCCTTTACGCGGTGGAGAATTGAGAAAATGTCGATCGTTTAGTTAATTAAGTCGAAATGGGTATGGGTTACGTTCGAAAACTCAGTAAGAGAAAGGCGCATAGGCTAACAACAAAAGAACCTCTTTCAGGGGTGCGGTTAAAATCCTGCAGAAGGATCGTGTTTAAATATGAAGGAGGAACTTTCAAGCAATACGAGAAGAAGAGTGCACGTCTGTCAAGTCGAAGAAAACTGAGAGAAAAAGAAGACTGAAAGATTTTCGAAAGATTTTAAGCGATTTTATAACATGAAAGACAAAAGATGGTCGTGTGTGAAAACGGAACAGAAGGAAAAATCAACTCGCAGAATTATAAAACGAGAGCTGCTCTTTTATAGAATCTCGAGTTGTCAGTTATTATCTAGTCTTGCCGAACAATCGTGATATCAGCTGTTGGGGTCTGCTATGTGGTGTACGTTTTCCCCGGGGATTTTAAAATGCCGCTTTTGCCTACCTCAGCAGAAAAGGGCAGTTGGCAGTTAACTTTGGGGGTTATTACAGTTCCGGATCACGATCACGCGCATGCATGACTCTTCAGACGTGCAGCGGATAAAAATCCCATGTTCGTTGCATAGTGCCTCGCGACTGTAAAAAACACTTTACACTTTAACAGATTTTTCCATTCTTCATAGAGAGGAAGGCTAAGAATTTCCGAACTCTCTTCACGTAGTCCAGAAGCATGAGCATACACGCGGCTCCTTCTCCGTAAGTCAATTTCGTTCTCGCTTTTTCCATCTTGCCCTCCTTATACATATATATACACACACGCACACATATAAGCCGACTCATGTGCATCTACATATACACAGAAAGAGGAGGTATTGAATTTAAATTGATGACATTACCATTTTTCAGTTTGGCACTTATTCTTATTCCTTCAGAGTCAACTCTCTGATTTCCTATTCCGTAGAACGTTAGTACAATTGAGTTTGATGGAATTCATTATTTTTATTATTATCTAAAATTGCAAGTTAATACTGTTAGTTCTTCTAACTCAAGGGAATTTCTTGAACTAAACTGTTGAAACTTCCCGCAGAGAACATGATTTTCCGTTCAGGACACCTTGCTGGTCACGCGTTCTGTTTACAGATGTTCAAGTGCAAATAGGGGCTCCTATTTGTTATTGCAAAAACAAATAGCCGCACCGGCAACAAAGTTAACTTGAATTAATTGAGTTAAGCAGCCTTCGAAGTCAACCCAAAGTGATCTGCATCGAACAGTCTACCTTCTTAGAATAACCGTTAGCATTCAAGGAGGACAAAGTGGTTAAGTCACTTGGGGACTACAAGTAAATAGACTAACTGAATTTCCCTATCACCATGCTGTATTCCCAGCTCATCCTCAGTAAACCTTCAATGTTTCATTCTTATAAATCTCTCCTGAACTGAAAACAAATTACAATCACGCAAGTCGATTTCTACACCTTACAGAGGAAAATGGATAGTCAGATTGATCCTTTCTGTAAAGATCAATTATATACAATTATAGTCCTAAATTTGTCCCTCCAGGTAATCAATTTGACTGAAGCAGATTTTCAGAAGAAATGGTTATTTAGAAAGTTTGAAGGGGATGTGGAATATATTTTAAATGAAAATAAAAGTCATATGATATAAAATTGCAACTGTCACAACTAGTCACAGGATAATTCCAGAGAATTTTCTTCCAATTTCAAAAGATTGTTCTGAGAAAGCAATTTTACGTCCGATTTGACATAAATGCCCTTCATGATACAGTGTAATGTTCTTTCTATTAAAAGTTCTTGGAAGATACTTTCGTAAATCGTTTAAGAAAAAGGACGGTCGCTTTGAAAACTTGACATCATCCCATATGGTTTGTCATAATCATCTTTTCAATGTAATCCTAGGATAGCTTAAAGACCATTCGCCTTTCGATTTGCCAGCAATCAATGTCAGAACTAAACTTCAGAACAGTTTCTGTCGTAATTGAGTAAACTAAGAAGCTTAAGTGTGCAGCGTTTCTCTGTACTCTAGGTTCACTAGTGCCTCTGAAAATGCTGGTATAAAAATAATGAAGCATGTACGAGCGAAAGCAAGTGGCTCGTTTCTCAGAAGGATTATTTGAAAGCACCTTGTAAAAGCACTTCGTGATAAGAAACGTTTTATGCTACCTATCGAGAAAAACGTTTGATCTGAATAAAAAGTTGCTTTCTCTCAAAGAAATATCTCACATCATTGTATCATGAGTGTATCATTTTATATAAAAAATATACATGAATTTTGAGAATGTAAACAGAACATATATTCTACGTTTAATTATCAAGATATTCTTTATCCAGAAAAATATCTGGCCAGGGGAATCTTCTCAAAAAAGAAGGAAAGAAGAAGAAAACTCTTGAACGAAAAGTAAAGAGGATTTCCTTTCGGCAATGGAGCAAATTCCTCTTCTAGCGAAAGCCAATTGCTTTTTGGAAAACAAATACTTAATAATTCTATTAATTTTAATTATAGTGACAAAAAACAAGATGTAATTTTGAAAGGAACTTTTTTCTTAATTCCTACGATTTACTTTAGATATTTTATGGTAGAATAAGTCAGGAAAACTGCTTTCTTCCAGGGCTTCTGGGCTGCTATTGTGGCTACTGCACTCGAAAGTAACTCACATCTGAGATCTGCTTCGAAAAACGAAAACTTTCAGTTGTAAAACGCCCAGCACTTTCACTGGAAGTATGTTCATTCCACTTGACATCCGCGAGTCAGTCTGTCGATAAAATGTGGGTACTTATCTGGCAGCTTCTTCGTTCGAACACGTTTTACGCGATCCTTTTATGGCTTTTTTCGTTTTGTCAGACCAAACATTGACCTGGTACCTATTCGCGATAGCCTTCCATGCGAAAACACTCGTACATTTTACCAGCAAAAGCTTCGGTGGCTTCCATTCTTTTCCATGAAGTTCCGCGGCGCACGGTCTCGACCATCGGATAAGCTTTCGTGTAAGAAGGCACTTTACACTTATCTCTTCCCACAGCGTCCCTTCCCACCTTCCGGCATCTTTAACGACCACACCCTGCATATTCTCGACACGTAATAATGCATATACCGGGTGATTACAGAGAATGAATAGACTTTTGAAAGAAATTGCAAGAAAATGTATTTCAGTGAAACAGCTTTTAGTCAAAAATATTCCCGGTCATTCCGCTGCAATTTAGGACAATAATTATTGCCAATTCAAAAGTTCATTTTTACTTAAACAGGGTGTCTATACTCAATTTTACAAGATTTTAAAGTTTCTTGTTATTAAAGGATTTGAAAATATAAATCAAGGACAATTCCCAGATATGACTTCCAGTTGTAAAAAGAAAAAGTGTTGGTCTGCTAGTTTTCTTAAATTCTTTAAGTTCCGTCAATCTAATTATCTAGTATTATAAAGAAGCCAATTTATTGGAATAAACTGCAAGTGCGGCTTTAATTTTTCCATTTTATTGATGCCAAGTTCAATGCGGGTAACTTATTTACCAAAATATGGCGTGATCTGTCGGAGTAGAATATCCAGTTATTTAAGTTGGAATCTTGCCAATTACACCTTTTGCAGTTGTGGTTTCCTTGATATCGCTTCGAGTCACGAAGTCCTTATTTTCTTACTTATGTCTCAACATAAACAGATTAAAAAACAGACGGGAAAAGTTGTCGCGGGTAATTTTCAAGTGGGTAAAGTTAAATTTTTCCGCATCAAAACAAAAGAAGGCACAGCAAGTTGACTTGGTAATTATATCCTATGTCCAGGGTAATATTTACCCATCTCAAGGTAATTTATGTTGCAGGTAATATTTACCCTGAAATCGGGGTAAATAGTAGGTACACTTGGTATTTTCTGTGTACCTAATTTTAAACCTCAGTAAGCAACATAAATATATAAGCCAGCTTCAATCAGAAAAACTAGTTCACTAAGGAAAATAATTAATTTTTCAACACACTGTGAACAGAATCGTTATTAACTACAGAGAAACAAAAAGAAGAAGAACCTCCTTCGTAGCAGCGAAGAGAGTTAATTACTTGAAGAATAAATGAAAAACCTATTTTTATCAAGAATCTGATCCTATTAAACATTTATTCATTGCAAGCTAGTTTTACAAATTGGTAGCGATATCCAAGCAAAAATGATTCATAAAATTGCTTCATTATTTCATTTTTATGACTTGCAGTTGCTTCTATATTCTATATCTTTGTGATTCGTTTAAGGCCAGTTCACTTTAATTATTTCTTGTTGTTCATAAAAGTAAACATGTTGTTTTCTGTATCTGATATTGAAGTGAAGTAAATTTTCACGGCTTCTATTTTAAGATTTTATTTTTCTCGTCTGTAAATTGAACTGTTCTTCTCACGCGAGATTTCCATTTTAATAAACGAATATATGTAAAATTATCTTCATATCTTGAAAGAAATGAAGCGACATTAGTCAGGCTTTATGCTTTATACAACGTCATAGCTTACTTGATTAAAGACGCTTTAGATAAAGTAAGGATATTGGATGCATGTACGTGGTTTAATTAATATGCAAATTGTTACGTGCCACAAAAGAAGCGCGGTGGCGAAAATACACTTTTAAATGAAGCTACGCAGAAAAAGGCATTTCCCCCACTTTCGCAATCGTTAGTACCCTGCAATCTCTTCTACATCAATTTATTTTCCCCTGCATTCTCTGCCAACATTTTTTTTCAACCAACATAAAAATGCATTCAAATTAATATTCATTAATAACAATTGATCTGTTTGGACTACAAAGAGAAAGAAATTGTTTGAATATTATTTATATTCTCATTTTGTATAGACATAAATAGAAATGACTGTTAATTGCTAAGATATTCGCAATCGAATTTAAAGCAAAAACTAATTAAAATGACCTAATTACATAATATGTACGAATCAGAGTCCTTTAATTTTCCGGAAAATTTGCTCGGCTATAAATGAAATCCCACCTATAAAACATTTATGGAATTTGTTAAAGGATTCGTACTGAGTGATATCAAAGGGAATACGAAAGGGTTGGCTTCCCTAAGTTGCATTATTTTTCCTTCTCCCACGACTACTATGATGATTATTCATGAGTAATTAGAAACGCACCGATGAGCGAATCAGTTACGTGGAAAGTTTTCAGTCAAGGGGATATCTCCCCATATTAGTATAGCTTTTATGAACGCTTCAAACATTCAGAGAGAATTAGGGAGAGAGAGAGAGAGAGAGAGAGAGAGAGGGGGGGGGGCAGATATCCAAAACTAGAAGGTGGAAATCGACCCTAATGAAGACATTCATGAAAAATTAGGTATGACTTGGCACTAATCTTTAAAAGAGAATTTCTCTGGCCAACACGATTCCATATAAATTGCTCCGCGTGCATATCACTCTCTAGTTGCCCTCAAAAGAGACATTGAATAGACACGCGTCTCACTCATGTATGTCAGACTATATTATGTGTCTCTATGTATATCCAGAGAGATTCCAAATTGAAACTAGGTTCATTCAGTTCGTTAAGCACAGTGCTTCTCCAGAATCCTATGACAAATTCAGGTAAAGGATATATTTAAATATCTCTATTCTAATATAGACTCAGAAATTTGTTTCTATTTTATTTCATCCCTCGACTTTTTTCGGTCTTGGACATTGAAATCATTTAGCGCAATAAAATTGTATGTCTCGTGCTCTTTTTATAAAAAATTAATGTTTCTATTGCTATTGATGTTTATGTATTTGAAAGAATCTACGTGTACTCACAGAAACGATATTTTATAAATTCATAATTCACAGAAATACGTGGGTAAAACTCACCTGAAACAGAAAAAGAGAACTTGTTATAAATATGCAAATATGAATGCAAAGTAAAAGTAATATGTAACATATGAAAGCTATTTCAGTTTGAAAGTATTTTTTATCGCGTTTAATACTCATGCAATTTATTTGACTAAATTATATCAGAAGATTTGCAAAACGAAATTAAACTTTGTTTATTTGCTGACAAAGTCTTCATGATCAACTAAAGAATTTATATATATATATGCACGTATTTTAATATTACTATCGCGAGTAACTTTTCTTTTTCCGACCATATTTGTAATATCAGTAGAGACTTTAATTTCATCCAGTTTCATTCGCTTGAATTCAACTCTCTACGTGAAATTGTACAAATTACAGGAACCCCTACTGAGTGCAATATAAACAGCTACTCTCTGTTTCACAAATCACTTCAGTCCACTTTTATGTCTTTATTAGTAGACCACAGTTTAATTCAAAATTTAAAGTTTTCTGCTGTTGAAATATTTGATTTTTCAAGCAATTCAGTTTTAAATTAAAAACGCAGAAATCTGCGGGTTTAATTTCTGTTTAGATTAACCTCGCAATCAAGCTTAATCAATGTTAATAAGATAAAGTAACAGACATTATAGGAAATATTCAGATATTCAGATATTAAATATTATATATTCATCAATAAATTATCAATTTAAGAAAATCAATCTGTGCAGCTAAATATTATACGAGTCGTATAATATTTAGTAAAATATTTAGTCGAGACCTTGATAAATATAAACAATATTTGCTATAAATTCAAAATAAACTATTTTGCATTATTTTGAAATCCCTTAAATCATTTTAAAATCCTTTGATTTGAAAATGGTTTCGTAACTAAATCTTTTTAGTCAAAGGAGTGCAAAAACCCACAAGCTATTTTTCGATTGAGCTTAGTGAGAATCGTATATGTATAGGTATAAATGGTATACATATTATAATTTGTCATTATCGATGAATTATTCAATATAGGATAAAAGGAAAAGTGGCAATTCATTAGTTGCGCGAGAGACATTCTCGGTTCTTGTGCTGCTTCATATTGTGAAGTTCGAGCGCGCAATAAAAGATTAATCACGAAATTCCCAGCCAAAGGGACGCGTTCATTTTCCCGGTATTTTCGCGAAACCGCAGCTGAGGCAATAAAAAAAATGCCGCGTTAGCAAGATTCTTCATTTTACGTTAAAAGTGGACGAAATACGTTATTCTGCAATAGTCTTTTTCGCGAAAATCTGATGGTATATTTGCTTACGAATCTCCGGTTCATATTTTATCTAGAATTAACGTTTTCTTTTATGAATATGATTCTTATCTGGCAAAAACTTTTTGAAATCTCGACAAAATCGAGCATCATACAAGGAGATATAATTAATCTGTCTCACGGTTCGATAAAATTCAAAGACATTTTATTATAGTCATTTCTTGTTACGTAATTCAGTAACAATTATTTTTACAAATCATAAGCATTAATCTACTCTCCCTACTTTGATAATTAACCATTTTAAAAATGTGTAACACGGTTTACATCATCAATAAACATCAGAAAACAGTGCATGCTTATTTTAGAAATAAAATAAAATTCACACCGAAATACCTAGATTTTAAAATTACGTGATTATGCATTTCAATTATTTAAAAATGCTAAATCAACAAGCCTGGCACCTCGAAACTTTTCATAACTCGAGTGAATTCTTCAGCGTGAAGTTGGTCCAGTCAAAGAAAACTTCATTTAAAAAAGAATGTGAAACGAGGGTAAATGCGGAGTGAAGCGCTCCTTATAAACTTGTCTTTAGACTTTCAAGAATCTTAGACACTTTTCAAAACCTTGAGTAGAAACAATCTTTTTTAGAAATGTAATATACTTCAAGTTTTCAGGCGATAAGCACCAATAAAATTACATAACACTTAATACATTCATACTAATTATCTTAAATACATCTTCTCTAAAAAAAGAAAAACCCGAAATTTTATTCATCACTTTCTAAAATCTCCTGATCCACTAGGGGAAAAGTTTTCACTCTGCGAGGGATATTTTGACCCACCTATTAAATTGTTTCCCCTTTGCGATATCGTGCACCCTCTTTTGAAATCCATCTCCACTGGTACAGAGAAGGTTACGTGGGGAAGGGGGTAATGTATGCAAATCATGCTCGTTTCTGGAGCGCAGAGAAGGAGAGGGAGAGAGAGAGATGCAGAGAAAGAATTTATTGCCAATGGAATCAATTGTCCACAGCGTTCGAATTCACTGGGAAATCCATTTTTCGAGCTCGCACCTTATCGATCTAATCGCGTCCACAGGTAGAGTTGATGGAGCGTAGCACTTGTTACAGTGACTATATATGTATGTATAATGGAATAAGGAATTCATCCCCTTCCTTTGAACGAGTCGAGTTATTCCTATGAGCATTGAGTGCACGCACGAGTAAACATCGAATAGAATGGTCTCAAGAGAAAAAAGAATTACCAACATTAAAATGCAACTTTGCTTTTCTAACATATATGTAATATACATGTATACTACATACCCGTGAAACGCTGCAACATTACTTCACAATAGCCTCAAAAAGAGAAATTCACGCCATGAGAAACTTTTCGTTCAAGTTTCAATTCCCAACAGAAGAAACGATCAATCGGCTAAATGCACATGTAAATATGTCACTCTAACCGATTTCAACAACTTGGAATTTCCGAATAGAATAAAAATATTGTTTTATCAAAAGTATTCAAAAGTGAAGGCAGAATTGATTTAAAATTACCCTGCATAATATCAGAACTGTTCATTTGAAGCACGAAGAGTTAATTAAACGCCTTCGTTACGGATTGCATCAGGAAACATTGATTTTGAAAAAGAATAACAACAAGCTTTCATAATTGCGCGAAAGACAATAGTTATAGTTTGATGCAAGCACAACTTTCTCATAATAATCATGAATTCCCACAAACCACAGATATGCAGTTCCAATTAAATTTATTTTCCAGTCACCTAACAGGTCAAAAGATGGATGCATTGTGACACGCGGGTGGAAGCATATATCGATCCATCATTATCGCAAAGGGGCTATATTGAAATCATAATCCAGTTCAAACACTTTCAACTGAAATCACATATAGTTTAAAGGTGTGTGTTATATGATGTTATTACAGGATATTATCCGATTAACTCGTACGAATCGAATCATGATTGGATAGAGATTGAAGAGAATAACCCAGCAAAGAGATATTCGTATAGTAGCATCTCTCTTCAACGAAAAAGCTGAGTTGAGCACATTACAAGCACACGTTTCATTTCACTATCCTTTACTTTGTCATCAGAGAGTCTGTGTATTTGCGAGTATTTTTGCGAGGTGGTAATATAGATATATATTCTCTTTGTCACAGTTTATCCCTTGGTCTCTTCTCCTGCCAGGCTAACTCCCCGTTTTCGGCTAGCATCCACATCGTTACATTAAACGCGCCATTCTATTCCATTTCACCCTCTTATGTCCCCGACCCCAACTTATATCTTTTTATTCCGCCCTTTCGCTCTGTGGTTCGATGATTTCAACGAATGTCAATTTGCCGAAACCTCCTAATACCGGGAATCATCTTCCGACCTTATTATTATTATCATGGCGGGGAGAAAGAAATCTATCCAAGAGGATACGTGTAGACGTAGTAGTCATAGTTAGACTCTTCCTCCGAAAACGGAAGTCGAGACGATCCCGTCACAAATATACAGCTTTACGGCTTTGATGTCAAGTCCACTTTCTTGGCGAGTCCATAATTTTCATGCGGACGTGAGAATGATACTAAACTCTAGAGTGTTTATTAAAACAGTATCGAAATTCTTTTTTTGAGTAACAAAATTCTTCCTGTTTAATTTATTTATAAATTCACCATTATGGGATGAAAGAAAGTCATTTGTACTATACTTTTTTAGCTGAACAATAGACCACAGTTATTGACATCAGACTTTGAAACAATTCAATTATTGTTTCCATCTCTATTGTCTGATAGTCTATTTTCTACGTTGACCTTTTACTTTTTCTTCTCGTCCTGACCATTCGAGAAAATGTTGGCAACAATTCCAGAATCGGTCATGGTGAATTAAACACTTCACATAAACCCTCTTTGCCCTTTGGATTTGGGATTTGAAGTGCGGAAGAGCACTTCTGATGGGGAATAGGGGGACAAGGCCGAGGGCAGGGCATGACCAACTTGAAGAAACGACATCCAACTTTACGTCAAAGCAGACTTGCATAAAGGCACCCAGAGAGGAAGACATAGCTCTTCGTCAATAGAGAATATCTCAAATTTATTCGAATAACTCGGTGGAAGTTCTTTTTGTCCGTATTTTACTTCCCCCGTCTCGTGAAGAGTGCTATACGAATTATTCGTCTGAAAAACAAACATTTCGCACCCCTTTGATAAAAGAGTACAACTCTAATTTCATGATTATCCAAAGAACCTTGGTAATTCCTTCTATTTAAATACGATGCTAAGATATTTAAATTAAATTAAATTTTATATTAAAAATTCCTAGAATTTCGACATTTGTTTACTGAAAGATACAGTCTACAGAAAAATTCTATAAAAGTGTTTATTAGTTTATAAGGTATTTGAAAAATTTTGTTATTTGAAAAAGAGTGAACTCTGGATATTCTAAATTCCATTTAGATCTAAAATAGTCAAGAGGATATTTGACAAATATTTGCAAAAATACGTCAATTTTAAAAGTTAGATCTAGTTAGTTTAATATCTAGTTAGCTGCTAGATATTTTTCTATTAATTTAATTAAATCCTTTTTGTCTTAATGATTTTCCTGAAATTTTTCTAGGTACAAAAAGAAAGAAAATAAATGTAGATACGTTTAAAGATTTCCGAATAGAAACCTTGACCGATTTCGTGCGTGTAAGTAAAATAGCAGCTTTGAGTGAGTATCTATATATAAATATATATATATATAGGGTAAAGAAATAAAGGTAATATCTTCAGCTCGAATTGTAGAGCTGCGGAGAAAGCGAAGGGGTCTTGATATTCAAATGAAATACTTTTAAAGCCTGCAAGCCTGACTACCGGATCCTTCGTGGGGCTACAATACCGCGAAGTTGATTCACTCGAGAGTAGTTTGGAATCCTTTGGCTTAATAACTTTTCCGAGCTTCTACGCAAATGTGTCGCGTAACGGTCCTGTAGCGCTGTGAGAAGAGATTCTACAGATAAAAGCTTCTTTTGCTATAGCTAACCTTGACGAGATATGTTTATATGGACATGGACGAATCCTTTGCACGATGCCAGGGAGAAAAATCCGACCAAGGAAATTTTTCCCGGCGCCATCATTAGACTAAGGTTATACGCGAGATAAGAGAGAATTTGTACTCGAGAGGAAAAAAAAAGAGAATATTCGCGGTGTTCAATGCAAATGAAACTTTCACGACGTTTAGCTTATTCTTGAGGAAAGTGTATTTCATACTGAAAAGAAATGACGAGGAAAATTATATTCGCCAAGACTCAGAAATAAATAGATGAATTTAAGTACACACAAATGCAACTTTTATGAAAGCTGAATAATCTCCTTTAAATTCAATTATTTTTTAACATTTTTCATAAAATATTGGATGAACTAAAAAATTAATGAACCAATTAAAAATATTTCTCCTTAAAATAAAAACTCTTTGTATTCTCGTTGAAAATTTACTCTTGGAAATTCACACACATCAAAGCTAAAGAACATACACTCCAGCAATTAAATACGAAATTCTTTCTTGTTTCTCTGGCAATTTAACTATTTATACTCTTTTATTATTTTAGAAATCTCTGCGACATGAGTTTCCATGTAGAAAAATTATTTTGAATTTCTTTCTTTGTTCGTTATACTTAGTTTAAAGTAACAAATTCTTTATTATTGCCTAAACCATACAGTCTGGAAGGCCTAGCCTGGCCTAAATCTGTCACTGGTCAATCTTCAATGATTAAAAAAATCTTCAATAGTCGTTTTATTTAATTATGATCTGCCATATTGGATCCTTCTTATAGAACATAAAAACTACTTTGAAATGATATTTAACATTTATTTAAGAAAGAAAAATGAAATGAAAAGATAAAGAAGATGGAAAGAAAGAAGTATGGAAAATGAATTTTTAAGTAAGAATAGAGATTCTTTAAAGGAAAAATATATATTGATGAAGCTGGAAACTCCTTTTTTTTTCAAGCAATCGTTTTGAAGTATAGGGCAAGTGTCCATTTTTCAGTTAGTTTTATGTTCAAGTACCTAATTTATTTCTCCATGTTGGAAGGCTACGAAAGGACGAGGGTGAAAAATAGGCTAGGTTAATGTGTTCCATGGGGATTGTAGACAAGAGCAATGGGATCTGTGCAACTAAATGGTCTATGGACTCGCTCGAGATCCCTCAGGGACTTTTTATACGATAACCAAACCCATGGAAAATAGAGAGAAGTCTGCACGAAAAGGTCCTAAGAATTAGAGACAGGCGATTGCAGATTTCCATTCTAAGTATCCTAACTGCAAATATTTATAAATTAATAAATACATATTACTATATTATTCAAATTAATTATAAAAAACTTTCATCGTTTTAATTGACGATTAAGAAAAAATTACAAAATAAATGATTTAACTTTCATTATGCTCCTGGTTTCCAAGACATTACAGAGTTAACAAAGGAATCTAAATAGACAAAGTCTGAGAGAAATGAAAATGAATTCCGTATTTAATTGTTTGCGTTTGCAGCATCTTGACGTGCGAATTGCTAAGAGGAAATCTCCTCTTTTTAGATTCTTTGGACGAATAAATGGAGGATCGGTTAAGTGCATTTAGCCTCGGGGCTCCGTTATAACTTAATCCGCCTCCACAATCCAGCAGACTAGTGTGTGCGCTGACGGAATCAGTCGTGCGAGGGGAAGATGCACCCCTTTTGTTTCCTGATTGAGCCGAAAAATTCAGGCAGACTGCTCTTGCCTCAAAGTGCGTGCAGAGAATTCGATATATTCTATTATTTGATTTCTTTTTCAAAAATAAATCTTGAATCTTAAAAAGATTTTTTTTTCACAGATCATCAATCAGAATTTCGTACACTTTGAATGCTAAACAAAATAGGATTTGTGCTATTATATTTTTAAATGCCACACTTAATCTAAAACGACTCTTTTTAACGAGAAAAACAAAACAAAAAAAGCAATTCACAAGGCTTTTCACTAGGGAAACCGAGTTACTTTGTAGTACTGAAACTCGATAATTTGAATGTACAAGTTCCAAACGTTTTCTGCTGATCGTGTTGCGATACTGGTTTCTCTGAGATTCAGTAGCTCCCATTCAAATTGGGTCAGGAAATATAACGTAGTTAGTTTTAATCAATTTACGAGCATTAACTTCATTTTCGAAACCAATTCGCTTGAAGTTACAGAATTTAAAGGGAAACTGTCGGTAGAATGTCTGCGTCTTTCAACTAATTACTTTATAATCTGTAAATCTATTCTTAAAAATCTAAAAACAATATAGTCAGACTAAATGTATGAAACTTCAACACAATGGTAGTAGTTAAATATGTTAATTCATTCCAATAAAATCAATTAATTCTCAGCAATTTCTCTCATCACTTCTCATCACGTTACTCAACCACATTTAATTTCTTAATGTACTCCCTGGATCAACAATATACCTATGTCTCTTTTAATTTACCCACTACTTTATCAAATAGAGGAAGGAATTTTGCGCAGACGTCGTACTTCCGCTTGTGAGTCTTCAATTAAGCGCACGCGAAGTAAGTATAAAACGATGAATTGCTGAAGTAATACAGGCAAATTTTTGCATGTTAGGAGTAACTTACAACAAAAACCAAATAAGCCCTTAAATCAAGTAATCACATTATCATCAAAACAAAAAATAAAACTCAGAAAAGAACTGATCTTTAAAAACGATTTACGAGTACCATCTCACATTACGTTAAGGAAAACTTTTATTTCCGATTGACCACACTAATGGCTTTTCCTACACCATATTATCTTTCACGGTGACAATAGTGGTGGTCGTCTTGAAGTAAACACGCTTGAGTGGTCCTTGGGTTAGACGACAGACGTTGACCAAGCAAAGTGGAGGAGTGTGAGGAAAGTAAGTTCGTTTGTACGTGAATTAAAACGAAAAACGAAACCTATGTACGTGCTGATATGAAGACCTCGACGCGATGAGCTTTTGCCGTCGTTCGTACACCTCGAAGGAAAAGTCATTAGCGTCCAAGTTGTGAAAAAGTAAGTAAGAAGAAAAATCTAAAAGTGAAGAAGATAAGATCTAGTATAATAGATATGTACAGCATGGGTTGAAGGGGGTCAAAGTATCTTTCGATATACTTGATATCGATTGACAAGTGTCCGACAGTTACCTAACTTAACTCGAGTGAGAAATTCGAGACAAGTCCGGGGCTGCAGGCTGCTCTTACGTAAAGCTTCTTGATGCAGAGATTCTAGGGAAATTTAATTGATTGTTATTCTGCTGTTCCTGCAGGGATCGCAAGGAAAGTTTCGCGATAAGTTCTGTTTGAAGTCCCAACTCTACACCAGTGGCCAGCACCCGTGGCGGTCCTCGTCTAGCTTTCCGCACAATCCCTTTTGCTCAAGTTCATTGAGATGCGGAATCAGTCGAGATTGTTCGAAAGTTATTGCGGTCCGTTGCCTCCACTAGGGATCTCTTGGAGTGTTTGACAATTTGCAATCTCGGATCACACAGAGTTTTAATATACTCCTGTTCCTATCCTCCATATAAATATCTGCACTAGTTTCTTTAGTGTCATCCCTTAACTTCAACGAACTTTCTAAACTATGGAAATTTCACTTCTCACAGTGTGTTGAATCTAGAACTTAGCGTTCATCCTAAACCAGACTCAGAGAAGATAAACATTTCTTAACAGAAGTACTAGGTTTTATCAAAAATTTTAATGTCTTCAAATCTTAAAAAAGAGATGATACTAATATATCGAGCACACTGTTGTAGAAAATCTGATTGGTTCCTTTGCTAGTAAATACAAATTTACGAATATGAAAACGGTTTTTGTGAAAAGCAATCATTTTGTTGATTGTATATCAGAAAAGCACATTAGCCACTGTACTTTGTTCCAATTGGTGTCCCAGCAGTATTTGTAATAGGGGGAAGTTTGGCAGTACAAAATTACGCTAGTCAGGGATTAAAGCGGATACCATATTTGCCGTAGTTTGGTACGAATAAGTATGTAGCTTGTGGCACTCTTGGTTATGCTACATATACTGTTGACTGGCCAATGCGTCGCGGCCTCTTGCTTGTGTTGTGAGTAGAGCGACTTTGAATGGCTTCGGATTGTACCTATGTTGAACTTTATTACTTTCCCTCGATAAATTCCAGCCTAATGGTGCATTTAAACGTAGCACTCGTATGTTCACTACGAATCGCTTGCACTTTGTTTCTCGTATCCTGAACTAGTCTACCATATGTATAAGAAACCACTCCACTACTGGGTTACAAATTTTTCTGCATGAACTAGCAACTACTTATGATCTGCCGTACTATGCGCGATTAATTTCTTTTTTTTTTGCAGTCCCTCAAAATTTTATGGAACTTTTATCATGAGGGTTTGTTAGGAAACGAGCGTTGAGAGTAAGTTGCAGTAGAAGATGTACTTTTTGAGTCAGCCGTACAATAAAGATTATCTTAACTTCTTCTTTTTTATCAGCGATGATCGTTAACCGTTCTCGTAACAGTTTTATATTCACTCTTATAGAAACAATAATCCAGTAATTTATTAAATAGACTCTTTTTAAATAAACAACATTTTTTAATTTTACTTTTCTCAAATATTAAATTAATTCATCTATAATTTATGCTTCTAGATATTTAATTAATGTAAAATATGTGAAATATGAGAGTCTTCCATTATAAATTTGTTGTAGTCAGAAAGTATCTGAGTTTAATAAAAATGATATCTTTTTTTTTTAATATTACTCAGTTATTTTTTTTAGTTCAGTAGAAATTCAGAAATTCCGAAAAAAAATGTTTATCATCATTCCTGCTATCAATTCCACGATTTATATAACCGAAATTTCATACGCTAGATAAATGATTATAGGTAGAGTTGTTATCCGCTCTTGAAACCCTTATACGATCGAAGAAGACGATGATATAACCTGTGGCATCGTTAAAATGTCTTCGATCTATGTTCCACCTTTTTGAGTGACCCTTAAAAGTTTTAAAGCCACGTATTTCTTATCGGATTCACGTTTCACCAAACTTTGATAAACTTTCAATGATATTATTGTTCGCAAAGTTGTACAGAAAAGCATTTAGTCACCGCGAAAAGTGAAAAGCTATAATATGTTTCGATGATCGGTTTTCCATTTAATGAATCACAAGACTTTTAACAACATGCATTTATAATTTGATATTAAAATGTCCGATACCAATAGTGTATTCAGGCATGTAATCGATGTTTAATCGCTTTTCCTGTAGCGCTCCATCAAATTAATTCGTTATTAAATTCCAAAATATTGGCTTCCACCTATACACTCCAGGACATTCCCTTTTTTAAAAATCTTTATTATAGAATTTAGAATATTCCGCTTATCTAAAAATGAATTCAGTTTTCAATACATTTTTTTCATTACACAATCCAACATTTAATGTATTTCAAACTTTCTCTCTAATTTTCATGAAATCTTCAATTTTAATTAAATCTTGATCTTTCAAACGAAGAAAGAGTTCTTTTTCAAGCTTCAAATCGTATGCAAGAGCTGTACGTCCTAAAGTCCATGGTTGAAAAAAAATAGAGTCGATAGTAAAGAACCTGCACTCTCTGGTGACCCGGTGAAATACGGTGATTCGGTCAGGCATGAATGCAAATTTGGAATCAGACACTATTATGCATATTAGGTACCACCACTCGGTAACTCTCTTCCCGTTACAACTTCTTTGGTTCCCACCCCTTTCCAATCTCACTTAATCCCTCCTAGACACACCCCCTCCTACTATTCCTCTCAAATGAATGTTTCTCCTATCTCACAGGAAAACTCTGCTTCAAACTACAAACTTTAGATGAATCCAGTGTTTGTCAGTAACGCGTTACCAGAAAAATTACTTTTTTTTGAGTAACGGTAACGTTAACGCGTTACTTTCGCCAGTGACGTGTCAAATACCGGATGAATCCAAAATTGGATTGTGTCTATAATATATAATATATTGTATCTACTTTTGGTAATATTGTTTCTTTTTTCTGAAAACGTGAATCAGATATCTAGTTCAATAATTACAGAAACCGCAATTATAGAACCCCAGAATCGAGAAATTATATCAAACTAAAACAAGGTACAATAAGAACTGAACGTCGATTATTTTCATCCTATCCGGAAAAGTACGTTCACGGGCAGTTATACTGAACTAACGAAAATGCATAAAAACGGCGAAAATCGATTAAATATCCTTCTGAAAGATTTATTGCTTATCAGGTATGATTTATGAAGTTAACTGGTTTCAACAATTTCTTATTGGAACAGTTGGGTCTGAAAAAGAAACTTTTGCTAATATCGATTCACCATTAGATGCGAAGAACTAATAACTATAAAGATTGAGTGGAAAGCTAATTTAATTGTGTAACCATCGCAGAGATAACTTCTAGCTATTATTAAAGAGAAAACTGACCAAATTGACTGCCGGAAGGCTGTCAAAACATTCGGAGCAAAAATCCTAGGTCGGAAACTTTATCCACTACGTATATGATGCATTAAAAAAATGGATGCTAGAGAAATGGAATAACAGCCTGAATTGTGAAAACAATCACATTATTATCGAAGGCATCGAAGTATGTAAAGAAATTGCTAAAAACAGGAAATTTTCGGAAAAACACACACCTTTCAAAGATTCCTTTTTAGATGAAATATTATCCAAATTATCTAATAATAAATTTCTTACCAAACATAGTTGAAATTTGTCAAAGAGAGCTTACCTGAAACAGAAAGAAATATGCAAGTTAAATTACTAATTCTCCAGAGTTATAAATGAAATGATAATAATAAATTAAACTATAAATTATATTCAATTACTAATTCACACATTTGTTACTACGATGAATATTTCTTACAGTTATTTATATCTTTTCAGGGAAAAAATATAAAAGTGAGATTGCCAATTATTTACGGAAGCAAAAAGCAACAACACCACAGAAGAAATCTTAAGCTTGATTAAGAGAACAAGGCAATCTTCGGAAATTGTCTCCCAGTATATGCTATACAGGTTCTTCCTTGACCTTTCATTTCCTTTATCTATTGTTTTACCCCTAATATTTTCCAGCCCTATGTGAGATCTCATTATGGGAATAAATAATATATCATCACATTTTCTTCTATGATAATTTTATTTTTTAAATGAGAAGGGAAAACTCAAGTTTTCGAAACTAGGAAAGATAGTTGAATTCTCCAAGGTACAATTGAATTCTGAGAATATTGTATAAGCAGAGTATAAGCAAATTTTATTAAAACAGTCCTCAGAAGTCCCAAAGTGAAACTTCGGTGAGGAAATTTATGTCCTGGAAATTGAGTTTTAATTATATCTGAAATGCGATTTCATGTTAAACTAGATTTGATGAAAAAGTTTTAAGTTAGAGCTCGAACATGACTCCTCTAATTAGATTCAAATTCAACTCCCTTATTAGAATATCTCTCGCTGACGTTCTTCATGTATTCAACATTTTTGTTTCTAATAGTGAATATTTTTGAATGTATTCCAATTAAATTAGTTTTAATATGTATATTATAAATATATAGTAGAAATATACAGTATTTGTCAGACAGTCCAGAAGATTCAGTAGAAAAGGTTGACTGTAATCAGACATGGACAGAATATACAATATGTACCTATAGCACAAAGTACTGCCTGACTACAGTCAACTTTGTCTACTGAATCTTCAGGACTGTCTGGCACATACCGTGCATTTCTACTGAATTCCATTAAGAATCATAAGAGTGAATAGGAATTCCTTCTTGATTCTTCGAGTAAAATATTTATCAGTCGAAAATATTTAGGAGTAGTAAAATGTTTAGTGTAGTTACTAACTACACTTACAAGATCATTAAAATACAGTTTTTCCCGAATAAGACATGACCACAATGTTTAATTCAAAGAAAACAAAAGCTAACTAAGTTTGTAACAAATAATGTTAAGACAGATTTTCATATAATGGGATTTTCATTCTCAAAGGATGATCGAGGTACAAACTTTGATAAAAGTGTCAAGCAATTTTTTTCTCATTGGTTTTTGTTTAGCCGCATATAACAACAATAAAGACTTTGCTGGTTCGTTACGTGACAAGAGATGGCCGGTTATTCAAGTAATAATTACTTCCGCTATGCATCGTAATCATTAGGTTAATGAGAAACATTACTCTTCGAAGAACTTGACGTCTTCCACAACTATAAATGATGTTGTCAATTTGAACCTTGATCCCTTTGAAAACAAGAGACGTCTCCCGGCTCCCATGCAGTTTCTGATCAAGCCTGGGAGATTGGTTCTTAAGTAGAACGAGATAATATCTCATTTTGTGAGATACCCAGCAGGCGCGGATAAAATAAGAAACCTTTCATTTTCAGGACTAGGAGATATATTCCTGGTACAAAAAAACTCGAAATAGTCGATTCTTCGGAAATACAGTTGTTCCTTTTTCCTCTTTCTTTCACGCTTTCTTTTAGGGTCGAATCAAAGTTTAAAATAGACTTTTCGACTTTTACGGTGCACATAGTTTAAACAATTTCCGACTTAAATCGTAGAAAATTGAAAGATTCAACATTTTCAACGTTCAAATGAAACAATTCTTTTTTCTTTCTTGTTAGCTAAAAAAAGGATAAAGCTGGCTATCTGTGTAAAAAGCAAGATGCCAATATGACGATCATTTGCACGTCTGTTCCTGGGGTCTGGAAATCTAGAAAGCCCCCTTTACATTCTTCCTTTTCCAACTGAAGGTTCCCCCAATCTCTTTTATAGAATTGCACGATATGATCATGGCGAAGCACCAATGACCTTTCATCGCCTAATCGACGAACGTTTTTCTTGAACGTGACCAAACTCTTTCCATGATCAAAGCTCTCCCTTCGTTTTCATTGTTTCTTATTAAGTCACACCAGTAGGGGAGTATCAAACTGAGCAATAAAATCATTCCTGTCATAGGTTCCTATTATCTATTGTAATTTAAGATAAGCAAAAACATATTACTCTGAAGAATTGCAACGTTTTGACAGACGTTAATTTAATTATTTTTAATAAAATTTAATATAAATTTATATATATATATATTCACTTTGCAAACAGAATAAATGGACTATGTGAACTTGTGCAATATGTGATAGAGACATGTATGTAGTTAGAGTGCTCCAGGTGTACCTTTCGGTCAGTGACTCGTTATGGATTCCAGTTTGATCTCCCTGAATTCATAACGAACAGTACCACAGAGGAGCTTATAAAAGTGGGAATTTCATTTGGTTCATTTCTGCGAACTATGGCCATTTTAATATGCATTATTCTAGTTAACAATAATGCAGTCACACAAATGATAAATGCATAAATAATTTAATTTTACCGTCCAAATTCCAACTATTTCATCTGAAAAGCTTTCAGGGAATTTTCAATTTCCATGATCATTATATAGTTCCAAACTGTTGATACTTTAAGTATAATAGAATTTTCTTGGTGTGTTCAGCTATGAATAATTGGCTCTTTCAGAGTGGGATATGTCCCAGAGTTTAGAGCATAGATGAGAGAGAAACTGTATCTCACAGAGGATCTAAGGAACGTTATACTGTTGGTCTTTGAAGTCTGGCCTTATAAGGATGAGCGACCAAGCTTATTGACGCCACTGCTGACTTACTGTTATTACGTGAACCCAACTTAGTGCCGGTCCACAGGAATAATGGCGCAGCATCTTAATTACAGGAATGACGAACAAAAATCACATTTCTTACAATTTTTGAAATCTTATGAAATCTCTTGTAATCACTCGAAATTTCTTAAAATCACTTAAAATCGTTTGCAATCCTTTAATGTCTTCGACGTCTAAAACTTCAACTTAATTCATATAGTATAATATATAGATAATGATGAAAAGAATGAAAACTTGAATTTTAATCTTTGTTTTTCGTTTTAAAAGATTTTTCAATTTTTGCGCTCGATTAGAGTGAGCCAAACTTTATCTAAGAATGAGCCAGTTCAAAAAATAATACTTCACTCCATATAGATAGTGCACGTTCCCAGAACTTGAAAACTTCATTGGCAGAGGTGGAAGTTAGTGAAGAAACGTGTGTAGAGAACCATAGCCATACGAAATTGGCGAAGAAGGTGTAAGATTCTCCACTGAAGCGCAATATACTCGACCAGCAGGAACTCGACAGGGGATAATAATAAATAGCTCGCGGGACAATAGGTCGTATGGCAAATAATTTCCAAACTCCTGAGAAGAGCGGGGTTAAGTTCTGCGGGAAAGCATAAATTTCGCCATTTTTCGTAAAGTTTTGGCCCCCGGGACACAGTAATGGCGCTCAACGAGGCGAGCAGAGGGCCGTTTATTTCGGAATATGAGAGGAGAAATCGAACAAACGTCTGGGAGAATCGAGTCTCTCCATGTGTGCTGCAGATATTACAGAAATTGTTCATGGAACTGAAGCGTAGCTTCTCTTTGACCTAAACATTAGCACAAATGTAACCACATAAGTACGATAGACTGATCATTAGAACTTGAGAACGTTACGCAAAGCACTACCGTTTCCTGTTTTCGACTGCAAGGAGAGACCCTTCAAGGTTTACAAAGCTTGGCTTTCAAGCCGTATTGCCTCGGAATTATGTCTGCAGGTTCCATTTGTATTTAGCCACTTTCGAAATAACCAAACCGTATGCTATATTGCATTTCGTATGGTCTTGAAAGATCAAGTGCAAATTATAATCAAAAGTAAATTAGTTGTTTTGATATTAGAAATATTACTAGAGTGGCTACTTAACCGGGAAATCACCGGGAATATAATTAAAACACGAGAGTTTACTTCTGATCGTATAGTAAAATTATACATTTAACTAATTAATTACTTATTTCAATTTAAAATTTCAATATTTCAACATATTTACAAACTCCTTTCATACGCATAGGAAAATGATGATATTATTTCTACAAAGCCAGATATTTTCCTACATTAAATTCCTCGAATCCCACTCTTAATTAAGCTCGGCAATAACTTGCTGATGAAAACATAGGAAATTGACTGTAATAAATGTGCCAGATTCATTGTTCGAATATTAGCTCAACGTACTGTAATATTCCTATTTCCGATCAAACAAACTTCAATATGGATTCTAAGTTAGTTGAAACGTAAATTACTCTTTTAAATGCAATTTTACGTTAAAAAAATCAATAGCTTAATTAAAAGTTTCCCTACAAGATATCCATCAGTGAAGATGGACTTTGAAAATACCAAACGATTAATTTCAAAACTATATTTATGGACATCCCGTACTTTGATATATCTTTGAATTATGATCTCTGAATAGTTTGTATCGCTGAATTTTGCCAGTTGACGTCGCGATAGTCTCGTGTTTGCAATGGAGCGAGCATTTGATAACTGGGGTCTGCGTGATGATACACTTTAGTGGTAGGTTTTGCACACTTGATGCAGAAATATACCCTTGCCTTGGTGTACACATAAATGTGGAGTATAGATGGACTACATCGTTTGGGACGTGTCTGGATTAACAAATGAGTTATAGAATAACCTGAATGGACGGTGGAGTAGCATTGTTTGCTCGTAGTGAGACCGACATAGTGAGCTTTACTACGCATACTGAAATGCCGAATACGCTTATAACGAATATGTGTGTACACGCAGAACTGGATGCTGCAGGCAACGTGTTCTAGCAATTAATATGAGGATCAAGGTACCTCCTTAATGAAGAATACCGTTCAAGCTCACACACACACACACACATATACACACACACATGATTCCTTCATAAATCAAGGACCGTTCAGCGAAACTATGAACTACCTTTCGGTACCACCGACAGCCAAAGGTACCAACCCCCTCGTTCAAGGCGCATCACATGGGTGCATTGGTGTGGAGCTTTCTATTGAGCTTCAGGCGAGAGAGAAGTGGAACGTGAACTACTCTTTCAGGGTGGAAAAGGCGAGAGAATTGCTATCTGGAATTCTATTATTTAAAATATTTGCAAGACATCTTTTTTCTCTCTCTTTTGCTTCGAGCAAAGATCTAGCAAGGACAATTTGTTTACCTCTGTTAGATTTTCTACTCTTTCACAAAAAATGAGATGCGTGCTGTAAATTAAACAGCTGGATTGTGGAACGGAATTGAATATATGATAGATTTAATCATATTATATATTATAAAGCACAATACCAAGGATCAATTGATTCAATTAATGATGAGAATTTTTTCAGCATTCAGATCTACAGTATATAAATGCAATTCGAAAGTATGCTCTGTCTGAACGCTGCTTCTGCATTTTTCATAGAGTTCGTTGAAATTCAAAGCTTATATTCGATATTGTTTCGAGCTTTCGAGTTTCTTGCTCTCTGTATATGTAGACACTTTCAAAAAAGATGCTTTATATTCTAGTATTTCTTTTCTCTATAAAAATCAATTGAAACCTTATAAATTTTATGGTATAATAAAATCTATCTATCACTAGCAAAAAACTCATAAATTTCTACAACATTCATAACAATTTGTAAAAAATATAGTATAAAATTTCTGTGTTCTCAATTTGAAATTCTCCCTCAGTTCGATTTTCGTCCTCTCTGATTCAAAATTGACTTTCAAACTTGGATCATCAAGAATACATAAATGTCTCTTTATACCAGATATTCTAATAATACAAACAAGCTGGATATAGATTTCCTTCAAGTGGAGCAAACAGCTATTGAATGACAAAGTCTGACCAAGTTGTGTGGCAAACCAATTCCTCTTGATACTTTATAGTTCTAGAAACTTATTTCAGAAAGTTTGAGTAAACTACTTTCGGAAATGACAGTCCTTAATACTTCGCTCGAAGCCTAGTTTTGAGCGACATATTGACTGTTGTCGTGATTGAGACGATCAAAATAGAGATTCAAAAATTCAAAAAAACATATTGAACTTTTCACTAATTTGATAACTGGTCAGAAATTCTTAGTTAGAGATCGAAGTTCCAATCATTCCCTTGAATTAAGGGTGAAAATATTTAGTATCGACGGCAGCAATCAAGAATGCTATCTGGCGAAAGGATGAAGTGGGTGTGAGATCATTTTTTCTGTACGTCATCGAGTCACGAAAGCATAAAACACACAGTACAGGTTTCCGTATCCCGTTGTAGATCACAGAAACGTGGTCTGAATCGAGATGACGTGTTCCAAGACTTTTCTGGACAATACGTGGTGTAAGATTGCAGCCCTTTGGTATAAAATGTAATAATATTGGTTTTCATTTGTACGAGACTTGCCAACTAAAATGAAATTTTAAAAATTTGAGAGTTTTCAATTGAAGATCTAAGCTGCGTATTTAAAATGTGAGCTCCATTTTTGACTGAGAACAGCATCTTTCATTTATCCAGAATGTCGCCTTGTCGAGTACGTTAGCTATAATCCAAAAGCTGCCACCACTCAAAGATTTCGAGTCTCGAAAGGATATTTCGATCTGGTTTCAATAGGCCTCGCTATATGTATGTCTGACACTAGAGATCCGGAGATTCCCAATATTCTCGAAAAGTCAAAAGGGGAACGGGTTTGAATCGCTGCTCCTTTTCTACATCCACGTTCAGAAGAGGGTTTATGGCCTATAGAATAAAGTCGTGCTACAGAACAGCCTAATAATTTCCGTAGCTCAATCGTATAACAGAATAGGGGCTCCCAGAGGTGATTGCTGAGAATATGTATCGATATCGAGGGAGCTTGGCTCTCCAGGCTCTAGAGGGATCTATAGCAATGCGATACGAAAGGAAGTGGTTGTTTCTATATCCGCGTCGGTGCTGAAAGTAAGTACCATTGTACGTATATCTCCGAGTGGGATCTTCGATTGTCTTTTATTTTTCTCTATTCGTATGGGCTTACATACGTTGCTTGGACGAAACCCCTAAAGAATCGCTATCCATGTCCGCACACGAGTTGCTGCTTACGGAAGTCTCTCGTAATTTCTCCAACGAGAAACGGATGTGGCACATGTGCGCGTTTCAGAGAAATAGATATTGTTCTTGGAATTACATTTCGCTCGATTTCGCCTACAAACATCACTTACTTAATCGACAAAATAGAAAAAGTAAAAAAGTTTGTCAAATAAAATCATATGCAGATTCAATTCCTCTTCCCTGAAAAAATCTGACTCATGTAAATTTGCAAACTCTGCATGTCCGAAAAAGCCAATATCCTTTAAATATTGAAAGATAAATACTCAACTTTTCCAACGAAATACGAAACTATGTGTAAATTGTGAATTTCAAATGATGTTACTCAACTCTCTCGATACTTTATATGAAACATAGATAAGTCTCATCAAAGAGATATATTTCGGCCTCCCAGGGACCAGCTTTTCAATTAACTATTCTTAATCTATAAAATATGAATGCCATTTGCGAAGTTGTAGGCGATGGCGGAAGCGGCGCGACTGGCGTGGATCCGGAAGTGCAGATGCGAGATGGAGAGTATGGGGGTGCTAAGAGTAAAAGTCTTGGAATAGAACGAGGCAAGGTTCTGCGACGATCCAGTCGGATCCAGTCATCGGTATCGCTGAAATTGAATTTCACGAACCGATTAGGCCGGATACCCGGTACAGTCGAGGAAGAGGACTTGGAGAGCATCTCGAATACGTGCTAGAATACGGAGGTACATGTATCGATTTGTTATACTCCTTGCATCTACTATTATAGTATATATGCTCCCTTTGCATCACATCAAATCTACCCTGTGCATATCCCTACATGAACATACATATATGCTATGAAATGCAGGTATATATGAATAAATGTCCATATAAGTTGTTAAGGATTCACATATATGGAATCCCTTATTCAGAGTCATACATTCGGAATTTGGTTTTATACTGAAAAAGAATCTCACAAACAAGAGAACCAGTTTTCACGACTAATATCTTCTTCTCTGCACATCACCGAGTGAACGATCCTAACGCTTATATCCAGCACTGAATCCAAATCGAATTGAGAAGGTTGCTGGTCAATCAGAATACGAGTCTGACTTGAATATAAATTTTGCGTTGGGCGATGGTCAATTACTGTCGTTCGCTCAACCGGAAATTCCAATGCCAACTATCTGCCAGTGCGATTTTAAAATTAAACTTTTAAATTGTATTCTTTTAATTGAAATTTATTATGGGTGCGAAACAAATGTTCAAATTTTTTTTAGAGAGGATAAGTGTCTTATATAGGGTAAATTGTTAGCAATTACTAGGGCGATAATTAGTACCATTTACCCGACATTCAAGACATAATTTACGTATGAAATGAATGGTATATCTTCACAATTTTGCTATCATTTGAATGAAATTAAATTAAATTATAATAAGACATTGAAAAGCATGAAATTTCAATAACTGACATTCAAATTCACAATGAAAATCTAATTTACAAATGAGGTAACTTTGCAAGTATATGATCCTCATTATTAATCACACATATCCGCATTTATTCAACTTCAATGTTTGAATCACATGCTTCAAGAGTCTAACTAACATACACATATGGAAACGTAATTCTAGCACCTATTGTAAACTATAGCTATTGCGAACCACTGGATGAAGTATAATACTAGTGGAGTTTGCTAAATGTCAGTCATATGACTGATGTGCACCTGAAAGGGGAGCAAATTATTCCTAAAGAGATTCAACAAAAATATAACAAACGAGAGAAACAAAGCAACAAAGATTGAAAAAAGAAAATCAAAAAAGAGATGAAGGTGTAAAGAAAAGGAAAAGCCTTTTGCATTTTTCACGCAGTTCGCATTTGATGAAAGTACTCAGGTAGAGCTTTCGTGGTAGAATCACGTAGATAGAAACAATTTTTCAACCAATAACTTCGAATACTATCCTTTCTTTAGATTTCGAATTTCCTTCAAATACCAAATATTGTACTAACTCAAAAGAACGGAAATTCACTTTAAGAATGAGAAATGGATCGCAAATTCGATTGGAGATCGGCGTTATTTTAAAATAAATGGATTTAATTTCAAAACCAACTGATAACAAACTTTATAAAACCACGTTTGTTAATAAACATTGTTAGGTAAATAAAAGTCCTTTATTAACACGATAGTGATGAAAATTAAACTATTGCCTTTTTCAAAACGTATATCGTCGGCTTTGTTGAATTCCAAACTCGTTATGTGTTCATTATAAAATAAACAAAATTTTCTGCTACCCACAGTTTTTGCATTGGTATAACAAAGTACACTTCAATTATTTGAAAAATCTGTGTACATTCAATCGAGGCATACAATTGCAATGTCAATAAAGTTTGCAATCAACTGAATATTTTGTAAAAAGCAAAAAAAAATCTAAAGCAATTTTTTCTCAAAATGCGTTGCAATTTAAGGACAAAAAAGTTCTGATTATATTTCATATTTTCAATGTAAAATCTTTCGACCCCATTAATTTTTCAATTTTATGATATTTTCCTTGTATGTGCCCAGCTTTTTCCAGAGAATAGACAAAAATGATTGAATGATTGATTGAGATAAAAAGCTTGGTCACTCACCAAAAAGGCGACCGGCGCTTACAACATCGATGATCAGCCAAACAAGGTAAACACAGATAATCCCTTTGTTTTTCCAGACATCCATGCTGACGGAAGTTTTATTACACCACCATTTAATTTGATCAGCACCGATTCGAGGTATGAGGATTTTTCCAGCAAAGTGGCTCACATTCTAACGTATTTAAATTAACGCATGGTTGTACATTGCACCACTTGCCAGAGTTAAGAGACACGAAGTTCCCACCACTATCGTTCACATTATTCACCAAATTCATTTGCACTCACTGTTCCTCAGTCTCACGCTAATTGTCCACTAACTGTCTGCTAATTGTTCCTATCCAAGAATCATCTCTTATCAAAATTAACAATTCTAGGTACAATCCACAATCCACCATCAATTGTTGATAAATAAACTTCAATTTTCAATCTAACTTTCTAAATTTCTTTTTATAATTTTCCATTTTCAGACAGGATCGAAATCCATTCTTTAATTGGAGAACACTGGAGAATACTGGAGAACATTGGAAAACCAGTTCCTATTGAATTCTTATTAAAGCAATTGGATGAGTCCTTTTTCATTTCTTTTTTGTGTATTCAGCTCTAGAAAGTTTTGGCGAGTCTGCTCTCGATTGATGCTTCAGGCATTGAAAGGGCTTTTTCATGATTAAAAGTCCATGGAATCCGATTCAGTTGCGTTTAGAAATTCGTATCGAGAGGAGCTTTCTGCAAAATTAATCGCGTTGTCCCGCTGAGGGCATCATCGATGGACAAAGTTTTGAATTGTATAGTACGGTATACTTGGGGGTGGTTCTTCCCTTCTGGGAGAGATTAATAGAACGGGGGGTTACATAAACAAGAGAGAAGAAATATATAGGTCAATTATGCATGTGCGGCAGAATCACGACGGTGTGTCGTTATATCAACGATGCGATACACTTGTTGCGGACGACTAATTCCTCTCTTGGAAGAATAGAGCCTGGGGAAAAGTCTCTCATACACGAATATCAAGTTTCTAAATTTGAGTCACTTCCTAAAGATTTACGCAAATCACTTTTCTCGTTCTCGGGACGGGATCTTTTGGATCTGAAAAGCTAAAACAAAACATTTTTCTTTTGCTTCTTTCTCAAAAAAGGAAACATGTAAATAATTACAAGATTAGTGTGAAAGGGATTTTAAAGGTTGCATTTTTTACTTTAATTAAAAGGTGATCACTGATTTAAAGTTTGCAAAAGAAGTGATAACTTTTCTATCAGATATAGAGAGATATGAAATTACATGAAGAAAGTTTATCTAAGAATGAAAGATATTCAAAGGGTTTTGAAATGAAGATATATGGATATCTTAAGCGAGAGATGCTGGACAAAAGAAAGTTTGCGATAGTATTATTCTTTATTGTACTCTTCTGACAGTGAAGACTAGATCGCACAAAACTTGGAATCCCTTTTTCTCTAGTTTTCGACGTCTTGAATCAAGATATCCGTTCCGGATGTGGCAATGCCTGGACTATAAGCAAGATATCGTGACGGAAGATGAATGTAGCACGAAAGTGAAGACGAAGGAGAATCAAAAAAGGAAGTAAAAGAAAGAGGAAAAAGAAGACGAGGAACCAAAGACATCAGATGTCATTTTCGCATAATGATACTGTCGTATCACATGATGACAATAGTATTAATTATGTCGAACTGTTATAAACTGATCAAAGAAACTTTAATTTGATGGTATCAGCTATGCAGAACTAAAGTTTGAAAATGAAAAATTGATAAAAAGCGAAAGATTGAGTTTAAGCACCTTTTTTTAGGAAGCGAGATAAGGAGCCGATTTCGCGTCTTGATCGGAAAAATATCTGTTATGGAGGAATTGTAAGGAGCGTCGCGACGCTGCGCGTCCAGCGGAATCTCGATCCGCACTGACACGCCATCGAGCGTTGAGAAACTTCACCATTCCCTACTCTGACACCCACAAAGCTACCACCCTCTACCTCACCCCTTTTCCGGATTGCACCCCGAGCCCTTCCACCCGCAAGACCATCGCTACAACTACCCCCAGCCTAGTCTTCCACCAACGGACTTCATGCGCATGATGGGACAGAGGGTAGCGCGCGAGCGCAAGGGAGTCTTTGAATCTTTGCTTCTTTGGGACGAGGCTAGGCTACAAATTTCCTAGTCCTCAAGTTTACACGCTTTCCTCCTTAAGGGTATGTGGTAATTATCATATGAACAAATTTACATTACCCAGGTTTTAATTAACACATTCCCTTAAGTTACAAATTTCTCTAAATATGCTGACGTAAAGACAAAAATACTTGATCATTTTGTAAACGGTTATCAAGTTTTCTTAAAATAAGCTTTTTTTACTAATCAATCAATTCAACCGCATTTTTTAATTTAAATATATTTGATATTAAAAATCTTACCTTTTTCAGTCACAGCACTCAAATGAATAACAGCCTGACGAACAAATAAAAAAGCGAAGATGTAGAAATATTACTGCCAATTAGATGAACAAAAACAGTCAAAGAGTGCCTGATGAAATTGATTTCGGGTACATCGTCTGAAAAGAATTATAATAAACTCCCAAATATTTTCGAATTTTCTGTAGATCGGTTATAGAATTTATATAAACACCTTTCGGATTGCAATTAACTTAAAATATTGAAATAAAAAGTGTTTGATTCGTTATTAAAAAAAAAACCTACCAAATTTGTTCGAATTTTTATGTTCACTGGTATTTATAAAAAGGAAGCTTCCATTTCTTTCAAAACTTATGAACGATTTGGGCATGCCATGTGAAAATGAATTCTGGAAACATCGTTCACCACCATTTTACTAACTTTTATGGCTTCAGATAAATCGTATGTTCCGATTTGTATAACTAGGTGATACTTTTCTTGAGGCCTAGTTCAAAACAAGACTTTCCCGTCAGTTCTGTTAATAAATTCCTAGAACATCTAAAAAATCAAAAAAACTGTAAACGAAGTAACTTTTGTTTCATTGAGTATTAAAAGTACATATATCGCATAAATATCGTATAAAATGTATTTTTACCATTCTCTCCTCGGACACAATGAAGTTATTTCCAGCCGATTAATTCCTTAGTAATTGGTATAAACAGAACCGCATTCCAAAGCAAGAAGACATTTTGGAAGAGTGCGAAATCAACTCTGCACGGAAAATCAACACTAGCAAATAATGAGCAAATATGTACCTCATCATACAAAAAACGCGTAACCTCCAAACATCTCAACTCATCACTTTTTACCGTCACTTCCCACAACCGAACTACCGAACACTTCGCGAAACCATAAGTATTTCAACAATAAATAAAGAAACAATTCGACTCCAAATTACGACAAAACGCGATCACGAGAATGACCTTGGACACGAAAGTTAGTTAACAGTTAACAAAAAATCGTTGACGACTTGGACCTGGCAACCATATCACAAGTTTAAACTTGTTTCGGAATATTATTTAGTGTTTGTTTAGTGAAACTGTGATATTTATAAGTGTTAAAAATTGCTTCTCTAAATACGTACTTAAAAATGCCGCGACCGCGTAGACACTGTGTGCCACTACCGCCACTACTGCCACTCTGTGCCAGTTTATAGCTCCCTGCGCGCGCATCGCATGTTGACTTCCTGTTGGAGAAATTCTGCAATTGGCTATAATTTGGCGCGCGATTCAAAGTCAAATTAAATTAGTTTGATTTTGAATTGCGCGCGTAAAATTTTGATCAATAGGAGAATTTCTCGAACAATTTCAGCAGAATTTCAGTTTTCATTGGTTTTTCATTATGAATTGAACCAAAGTTTCACTTTGACAGTCAAACAAACCAACAAACCATAATCTGAAAAAAATAGAATGGTTATAACATTCATATAACAAGTAAGTAATACAATATTTGTAATTAGAAATATTTTATGCATGATTTATACATATATATAAAACTATTAACAAGTTTATATGGGAAAGCATAGGACGAAAAACAAACGTTATTCTTTTTCTAACCTCAAAATTAGTACTACGTCATAAAACATTTTCTTGTGTATTTTTCCATGATAAACTTTTTAACGAAAAATTGTAAAATAAAACTAGCTTTCCTTTACATTATATTCTTTGTTAAGTTTTTTGTGGGACTATGTCGATCAATGAACTGAGCTCAGGATTTCTTATGACTAAGTACAATGTATAACTAAACCGAAATTTGCTTTACAGATAAGCATAATGTCGAATCCCTTGGCAAATGTTCCTGTCTCACAGATTTTGAAAAACAAGAGTCAGTTTGAAGATGAACCTAAAAAGAAAAGCAGAGAAGATTGGAGAAAAGCGAAAGAGTTAGAGGAAGCCAGGAAAGCTGGTACTGCACCAGCCGCGGTTGACGAAGAAGGAAAGGATATAAATCCTCATATACCACAGTACATCAGTTCTACTCCTTGGTATTTTGGATCATCGGTAAGAAAATTATGTTTAATCGTTTAAATTTCTATATTTTAGACTTATTTACTTTTTGTAAATCATTTACTGAAGTTTAATTTATCCAACAGGGCCCGACATTAAAGCATCAGAGACCCCAGCCTGAGAAACAGAAACAATTTAGTCGTATTGATGAGTGGTACATCCGGGGTGCTCAATCAAATCGAGCAACCAGATTTCGCAAAGGTGCATGTGAAAATTGTGGGGCGATGGGTCACAAACGCAAAGATTGCTTTGAAAGACCTAGGAAGATTCTTGCTAAATATACGCAATCTAATCTTGCCGCTGACGACGTTCAACAACCTGATCTTTCCCTCGATTATGATGCGAAACGAGACAGATGGGCCGGGTACGATCCCGCAAAGCATCGAGAGACTGTCGAAGAATATTATCAAAAAATCGAAGAAGAAAAGAAAAAATTGAGAGCACAAAAGTTAAATGCGGGAGAAGTCGATGATCAAGGTTCAGATAAAGACGAGGACAAATACGTCGATGAAGTCGATATGCCTGGTACTAAAGTCGACTCCAAACAGAGAATTACAGTGAGAAACTTAAGGATACGAGAAGACACGGCAAAATACCTTCGTAATTTGAATCCAAATTCTGCTTACTATGATCCCAAAACCCGATCTATGCGAGACAATCCCTACGCCGGAACTGATAGAGAGTAAGTTCATAATTCAATTACAATTTCTTTTTGTTTTTTATTATTATTTTAAAATTTAAGAAGACCTTAAGAAGTATTTCATAAGAAAATACAGAAATTTTTATAACGCCTCTATTAAAAAATAATGTACTGATTTAAATTATTTCTTTATTTTCAGGGTGGATTATCAAGGTGAGAACTTTGCTCGTTTTTCGGGAGACACAACAGAACATGCAAACGCCCAAATATTTGCATGGGACGCTTCCCAGCGTGGTTTGGACGTGCACCTTTTAGCAGAACCCACGAAACTTGAGCTCTTAAAAAAAGAATTTGACAAAAATAAAGAAACAATTAAAAATAAAGCCAGAGACAGCATAATAAAAACCTACGGTGGCGAGGAACACCTTAATGTTCCACCAGCTCCTCTACTGCTAGCACAGACAGAAGAATACGTTGTTTATTCTCGAGACGGAAAAATTCTCAGAGGCCAAGAACGTCCTGTAATTCGTTCAAAATACGAAGAGGACATTTTCCCAAACAATCACAAGTCTGTTTGGGGATCTTATTGGCATGCAGGAAAGTGGGGTTATCAGTGTTGTCACGCTTTGCTCAAAAATACTTATTGTACCGGAGAATCTGGGAAGCAGGCGGCTGAAATGAGAAATGCTGTTGAAGATAAAGAAGGTTCCCAAGCTTCGGTAGGAGAAGAGGAAAAAGATTCCGAAAAAATCACTAACGCTGAAAGTAGTGAGAAAGAATCCTCAAGCAGCAGTGATGAATCTTCAGATGAGGATAAGAGGAGTAAAACTGAGAGGAAGATTCATAAAGAGAAGAAGAAGAACAAAAAGAAGAGGCGTAAAGAAAAGTTGAGGGACAAAAAGAGGGGCAAAGGGTCTGATAAACTGCAAGAGGCTCTCAAAAAAGAGGAGCAAAATCTAAAAGAAGCTGAACTAATGTTAAAATTGGGAGATAGAAAAAGAGCGTATCACAGTATGTATGAGGTTAAAGAACCCACAACTGAAGAAGTGGAAGCCTATCAAATTAAAAAAGCCCGTGAAGAGGATCCGATGGCGCATTTCATGGATTAAAAATTATTTAATTTAAATTCATAACTTTATTATTAATGTAGTTACATACTGATTATACGATTTTTAAATGTAAATTAAATATTAGAATTAAGTGACTATTAATGATTTATAGAATTAAATAAATCTCATAAAACAAATTAAAATTTTTTTATTGAAAATCTTCTGGCATATGCAAGGTAATTCTTAACTTTTAAAATTAAAAGTAAAAGTATTGGATATGTCTACTTAAATGTACATATTATAACTATATCATTCATATTATATGTCTTATTAATTTCTTCCTATAGTTCCTTTAAAGAGAAAACAAAATTATTGTTTAAGGAAAAACTTTAACATAAATTATATAAAACTCGCAAAGTTTGTACAATCTCATCTGAACTAAGAAAAGAACCTGATTTTATTTTGATCATCTTTCTGATTCTAAGTCATTTTCTTTTTTAATATTAATTCTATTGGTATGATCAGTTTTATCTCTGATCACTCCGAGAAGAAATGGATCTCTGGGTCCAATATTTTGAGGTAAGGGTACTTTTGTCGTTTCTACGCATTCCGACTTAATTTTAGGAATTGCGGTGAGTTTTTGTCTCAATTGAATCACCCCTGCAGGTTTGATATTCACTGAAACATGAAATATAATTTTTTAATAGCTTTATATATTATGAGAGAAGTAGATTACTTGCAAATTTAAGCAAACGGATATTCTATATATAATATTAACTAAAATAATTTTGAATTACCGATTTTATTGGACCTAGTGCCATTTGAAGTACTAAACACACACGTTAGATCTCCTTTTGCCTCACGATGAATTGCTGTGTAACTTTCGTTTCCTACTTTTAACTTAGTTTTGTCGGTCAACGACAATACCTGTCCATTAAGAAGTTCTGGGTTTATCTGCAAAAATGAAATACTATATGAAATAAAGTACACTATTAAAATATACAAAAATAAAATTAAATGATATATCTCCGGACAAACTATTAGAACTACTAGTTAGAATAATTAAATTTAAACAAGTAAAAAATAAATCATACAATAAAGAACACAATGCGACTACACGTTCGGCTTGACGGACGTTTTTGACACTTCGTAAAGAATAACAAATTATTATTTTTTGCATACCTTTTTTGGCATATCCATCAACCAGATTTCATCGTCATCACTAAGGTCTTCTAAACTAAAAGTATTATCAATTGAGATAGGAGTTAAGCCTTCTATATTTACAAGTTCCTCCAGCTGCAATATATAAAAGAGAAATTAACATAAAAACAATTGCCACATTACATATGTTACGTTAATATTCTTTAGAATTAAATATTTCTATTTAATCTTTCTTGAGCATTTATTAAGACTGGAGGCTTAATGTTTAAGGCTCCAGAAGCCTCAAGTATTTTAAAACAATAAATATTATACGAATGAAAACATAATCTAAAAACTTACATTGTGCGGCCTTGACTCAGACATTGAACTTTGCGGCTCCATGTTTTGATAATAATCTCTCCCTGTTTCGTGTACAGCATCTTTCTCAGTTTTTTTCAAAATTCCCTTAGGAGTTTGATTAGGATTCAAATTTTTCGAAGTCGGTGTGTGAGGCTCGTAATAGGTAATAGACATGCGAACCTTTTTCTCACGCACAGAATTCGAATGATCATTAGAATCCATTATTACCATAGAGTCATTAATTTTTTCATTTAACTCAGTAGTTGAATCATCTAGATCACCTGAATTCAAATGATTATTCATTTGATTTATGTCCAATGTCATTCGTATACGAATAACTCACTCAAAACGAACTTTATAAACGAAATCACTTTAAGAATCAGTGGTCAGCTAAGTATAAAAATGTAATATTACATTTACCAAATTTTGGAAAAAGAAAATTGTTAATAAGCACTTCAATCACTTGTCAAAAGCGAAAAAATACTATTTTGAGGTTAAAAACCCACGCGGATCGGTATATATGGATGAAATCGTCAAGCGCCATTTTGTTTTTATGCATTACGCAGACGCAGCATTACGGCATTAATTCACATATTTACAACTAGAGGCGCTTGCTTTGCTAAAAACAAAAACATATACATACATACATAAGAAATTATGTATATATGTGTATGAAGTTGCAAGTTTGATATGTATATGTAAGATTGTAAGTTTGACATGAAGACTTTGTTCCCTTTCGTATTTTAATTTTTCTTTTAAAATAATTCCAGCGAGTGAACAATTTTTATAACGATTAGCGAAATGACAAATTTCTCGAAATAACCAGTTTAATTTATAGCTGAGTCTTGCAATAAAGTCCTTGTCTTTACACTTATTTCTTGTGGATTTGTTAATGTTCTGTGAGGTATTTTACAAATAGTGTGTTCAAATGGATACTTTTATCAAATTAAATAACCAAACTGCTGGAAGAGATAAGTTGATAAGGTTAGTATAAAGTTCTATTAAATATATCATGACAAAAATGTATGGTTTTGTAATTTTTTGACAATATGTTTCTTGGTTTCTTTTTGTTTAAATATTTATGATAAATGTATTTATTGATTACAGGGCTTTACAGTATGGTAGTCGAGCATATTGGTTTTATGCTCAAAATAAAAACAATTCCAATTATTCCGTAGATGTTTTGAAGAGTCTGGAATACACCTTCAGTTCATTCAGAAAACGTAACTATTTTTTGCATCTATCTTGTTTCTATAACTATCATTTTTTTAAGGATTGAATCTTATACGTATGTATGAATAATCTTATTATTCTTTTTTACAGTTTTACGACTCGGAAGATGTCTGGATAGTCTCTACGCCGCATTATCCACAATAAAATATCCTGATGTCATCATAAGAATAACGTTAACGTTATCAAAAATCGCAAATGCCCTTTTCCTCCTAGCGGATCATATTCTTTGGATTGGTCGAGTGGGAATTGTGCAAGTTGATGTCTCGAAATGGAGTTCGATGTCCAACAGATATTGGCTAATGATGTTAACTATGAATTTATCAAGAGACTTTTACGAAATCCTTCAGATTTTAAAAGATAATCGTTCCAATCTGATTTGGAAAAATGTTGGTTCCGTTGGAACTTCGAATTTTAATGTCTTAAAATACTATAGTCAAGTTTTTAATCTCCTAAAGGAGCGTACAGATGTTGTATCAGATACAATTAAAAACGGTTGCGATATTTTCATTCCATTAACTGCCTTAGGGTATACAAGACTAAGTCCTGGTGCTATTGGATTATTAGGTGTTATTTCTTCTATGGTAGGAATATACACCCTAGTGTATCCTTCCGCAAAGTTGATACCTTCTTGAAATTAGTTTATTAAGTTTTATTTTTTAAATCAGGGTTTATTTATGAAAATATTCTATTGTAAAATGAACGATATATGCTTTTGGTACAATGTACGACATTAACTAAGATCCATTAGCTCAGGCAATTATAAATTAAAAAATTTTTATTTAATTTAAACCTTGATATTTCAAATTTTAGAGATGAACATTTATTGGATTAATATGCAGCTATATTTGTTTATAAATTGATTACGGTGGATGAAAACAATTTATTATTTCGCAAATATTGCATGATTACAATAAATTTCTAGAATAAACGATATTTTTCGCATGATTCTGCCTTTTTGGTTTTAATCCTATTTGACGAAAATTTTTTATTCTATCTGCAGGCGATAAACAATATTATTAATGACCACGATTCAGTTTGAATCAGAAATATTTACATTATTTTAAATTTCGCGCGAAAATGAAAAAGTGAACTTGAAAAAGCGCGAAATTCAAATTGCTGTACTTGGGATTCATCCATATAAATATGTATGTAATGCTTTTGATAACCAAATACATTATTTTTATCTATTTCGATGCTTCGAATTATTAAAAAAAACCCTAAAGTATACTTAAATATCATTACTCAACATTAAGAACCTTCATTCTTTCTAATTTAACTATTTTATTTATTGAAAAACAAAACATCATATTGCCACCTAACGACTGTTTCTAGAACTGTCCAGAATCATATAAATTCATGGCATTGCACGCCACGCGTAAAGTGTATATGTGTGTATGCGTGCTCAGTGCTGGGAACATTTGGAAGTTAGAGCAATAGACATTGCACTCGGTACACTCATCATTTTTTGTGCCGAATTTTCCACATTTACTCTGAATTTATATAGAATAAACAGGGGTGAAATCTTTTTACAATTTTATGTGCGTGTATAACGAATCCTCGTGGAAAGAAACTTAAGCGAATACACGAGAACTTTCGGAGCAGCGGTTTCGTAAAATGGCGGTGATTGGTGGTGAGCGGTAGAGAGGAAGAAGATCGTGCTCGGTCCACGCTCAAGTTTTGTTTTGGTTGCCAATCCAGGTCGGTTTCCGACAGATTTTAAGACCTACCACAAGGCAGTGCCAAGACGGACGGCTTTTTACAATTTTCTGCTCCATTTTCGATAGTGAATAATCCTTGAGGCTGATCGCAAATACGAAATTGTGCTTCGGAGGGTGAGGACCATTGGTCCGTGATCGGGATCCTATTCCGTTTTGAGTCGACCGCGATGCCCGTGACATATATTTCCAAGATTCCTGTCAACCCTAAAGGGAATAAGAGTACAAAGGACGAAAGCGTTACATCCAGAAAAACGAACGCAAGTCTCGACAAGGTCATCTCTGAGTGAGTGATTTTTTATTCAGGTATTAAAACTGATTGTTTTGTGATCTGGTTATCATGAAATTCCCTTTTGTGACAAACTTCACGGATCTGCCTTTTTAAGCTTAACTGCAAAAACGGTGAATCATTTCATCTTTCTGTTTCTTATGTTCACACAAGATAGGTAAGATGGGTGAGATGATTGAACTTGATTTTCCCCCCTTTGTTGTTGGTCTATTGCGACTTAGATTTTCTGCTCAAGAAATTATTAGGTTAGGCCACCATCTCCCATGACTCTGCATTTTGAGGTTTTTTATTTCGTGAATTAGATCAACGTCCTTTTTTGCCAAAGTTGGAATTTTCTGCTGGTACTGGGAATATATAATTTTAGTTTACATTTTCCTTTTGTCTTGTATCGGCGTTTTTATTTATGCACGTGCGTCATTTCAAACGTTTCAAGCTTTCAATACATTCTAGAAAACTCCATTTTTTTGTGGGGATGCAACGGTAATTTCGAATTTAGAAGTTTGTTTTGGAGCTTAGGATAGAAAAAGAACATGTTTTTTTTTTTTTTAATTTTACTCGATCTAAAATTTCAAGTAAAAAGTGTGATTTAGATTAAATTTTCCAGTATTTATAAGTGACTGTGTTTTAGCACAGGTATATTAACTACAGTTTTTGGTTAGAAATGAAAAAATGTATTTCTACGTATATAATGAGTTAAGCATTTTTAAGTATTTCATCATTTATAGGTCTGATTAAACTTTATGGTGAGAAATTTGCAAGTTACAAGCTTTCCTTACTGTCTTCAAAAGATTTGTAATTCACATTCTTTTCATAAATGGAGCACTAATATAAGAGGAAGTTTCCTAATAATTATGAATCATTGTTTATAAATGTGTATTACAGGTTTTAGTCGAGCAGTGAAGATAAATTTCCACAATGAAGATCGATAGGAGCAGATTGAAAAAATGCACTTCAGAAGTGGTAAGATTATCTTGATAATTTATTATTATTATTTAATAAATGAATAAAATAAAATTCCAATAAAAATGCTTTGAGAAAAATGTTTTAACTTTTAAATATTTACGTTTCAGCCTGCGGAGTGTCAGGCTTTGATAAGCAAATTGCGTTCTTGCTCTCATGCTGAATTGCTTGAAGAATTGAAGCAAATTGATGCTTGGACATTCGGAAAATGTGAACTTTTTCACTGGATTGACGTTTTGGACCTCAGCGACAGCATCCTCGAGGAAGCTGCCACTCGGAGTCCTGATAATCCATGGGAACTAGCTTGTGATTTACCTCAAAATAGCGAGGTCAGTATTTAATTTTATGTCAGTACTTATATTCTGTTCCAGTTTTTGATAGTTGTAATAATACAGACGTTCCTTTTTTTCTAACAGGCAAAAGAATTACTATTATGGGTCCTTCACTTCACAACGCTGCTGATCGAGCATTCATTTTCTAGACATTTATATAACAGTATGGAGCATCTGGTGACTCTGTTGTCCAGTTGCGATATGCATGTTGTTCTCGGTGTCCTGAACCTCTTATACATGTTTAGCAAACGTAGTAATTTCATCACACGTTTAAACAGTGATAAACGACAAGCTTTGCTGAGTAGGCTCAACCATCTAGCTGAGGTAATTTAATCTTTCTCTCAAAAATATTCTATTTCTTAATAAACTCTGTAATTTGTCATATAAAATTAACAATTTATACAAACGTTCTTTTGTTTTTTATAGAGTTGGGGAGGCAAGGAAAATGGCTTCGGTTTAGCAGATTGTTGCAAAGATGGTCCAGAGAATTCTTATCCACCAAGTGCCACAACTCTGCACTTTGAATTCTACGCAGAAAATTCATCCGGTACGGATTCATCGAGCAATAATTCTAGTAACATTAACACAAAAAAGACTGGACAAACGAATCTTGTAACATACATTCATATAGAAAATGTCCACAAACTTGAAAAAACCCCAGCACAGATTATGAACGATCTATTAAAGGTTTACAACGTTCCCCAAGAACGACAGGTTTGTAAATTTTTTTTTTCAAAATCTCATTGTTAAAAATTGAGGAAGCAATGATATCGAATAATCCTCGGAATTTTCTAATGTTAATTAACTTGAATTTTTCTCTTACAGATGGCCCTCCTGACACATATTAGACTAGCACACAGTTTCCATGATTATCGAAGACGTCTACAATGCGTTCAAGCCCGCCTTCAAGCACTGTCAGTGCTAGTTTACAGCAATTCATTGCAAGAAAACGCACACAGTCTACTTCACGCTGGACTTCTGGAAGAGTTGGTTGAGTTGCTGGAGCTTCCAAATAAAAACCTTGTTGAAATCAGAGCTGCTGCTTTGCGTACTCTCACAAGCATTATACACCTTGATCGCAACCCACACTTTCCAAAGTGAGTAGTCGACTTAAGCTAATTTTGGAATCGGAATTTTTTATATAAAATTCTCGACCAACCCTTTAATAATTGAAATATTTTGAAATATTAAAAAAAAAACTTGTCGTTATAGGAAACCAGGGTCACGATTAAACATGATAATTGACGTTACCGGTGCAAGTTCTTATCACGGATTTCTTCCAGTCCTCGTACGAACTTGCATAACAACTTTAACATCACCGCAACCCGATGGGCAAACTTTTCCACTGCCCTTAGCCACAGCTTTGTTTAGTTTCCTTTATCATCTTGCGAGTTATGAAGCTGGAGGCGAAGCCCTTGTCAGCTGCGGCATGATGGAAAGTCTTTTAAAGGTCATTAATTGGCCCGGAAGCGAACTAGAACACATTACTGTAAGTTTAGATATCTTTTGAACGACAATCTCTTAATCTCTCCTTTTACGTTTCTACAGTTTTCTATACATATTTATAAACTTGTTTGCAACTACGTTTCTTTTACAGTTTGTAACGCGAGCCGTGAGAGTGATAGACTTAATCACAAATATAGATATGCAAGGATTTCAAGCCCATAATGGCTTGAGCAGTTTTATAAAGAGACTCGACATGGAGGTTAATGTCTGCAGAAAAGAGCAACCTTTTGAAATTGAACCCCAAGACCTAGTCGTCACCGACGCGACAAACCCAACCGCTGAAGCATCTTCTAGTGCAAGCGAACCTGGTGCTTCAAACCGAACGAACGAAGCCTTTGACGAAAGAGAGGAGACCTCAAACCCCATGGAATACTCAGAAGACGAGACCATGACCAAGACTGATGAGAAATCTGAACAGCAGCCCAATTTCTCGGCAACTAAAAGTGTAAAGACTTTTTTACCTCAGAGAGCAGCCTTGCTTAAATCGATGTTAAATTACTTGAAGAAGGCTATTCAAGATCCTACTTTCTCTGATAGCATTCGACACGTCATGGAGGGAACTTTACCATCCTCGCTGAAACATATCATCAGCAACTCCGAATACTACGGACCTTCCCTTTTCTTACTAGCTATAGATGTTGTTACCGTATACGTGTTTCAAGAACCGTCCCTTTTGTCTACTTTGCAAGACAATGGACTCACGGAAGTCGTCCAACATGCCTTGCTTACTAAAGACGTTCCAGCTACCAGAGAAGTTTTGGGATCATTACCAAATGTCTTCAGTGCTCTCTGTTTGAACACAAGGGGTCTGGAATCGTTTTCCAAACGCCGTCCTTTTGATCGTTTGTTTAAAGTACTTCTTTCACCAGTTTACTTATCCGCCATGCGTAGACGTAGAAGTGTAGAGCCTTTGGGTGATACAGCTTCTAATTTAGGTAACGCTATGGATGAACTAATGAGACACCAACCGAGTTTGAAAGCCGATGCGATCGCTGCGATAGTTAAGCTTTTGAAAGAATTGTGCGTCTTGGGATGCGATCCTCGTTACATTTGCTGGAGAGCAGCTAATAAAACGGACAATTCGCCATCACATTCGAATTCAACGAATCGTCAGTCTTCGGGACAATCAGTTGGGGTTGGAGTTGGTGACACCAATGGAAGTAGCGGTGGTGGTGGTGGTGGAAGTAGTAGCGACGAGGAAGAGGAAGACGAAGAAGAAGCGAGTACCAGTTCCCATCCACAACGTGAAGAACAGCCATCACCATCTCCGGCACAACCTGGACCTCCACCCCAACCTAGAGAAAAAACACCTATAGCTTTGGTCGATTACATTCACAATGTGATGAAGTTTGTGGATGCGATTCTTAGCAATAACTCTACTGATGATCACTGCCGTGAATTTGTGGCTCAAGATGGGTTGGTCCCTCTTCTATCGATTCTAGGATTGCCAAATTTACCTGTTGATTATCCTGTTGCTCAGGCCGCGCAAGCTGTTGCTTCCGTGTGCAAGAGTATTCTTGTAAGTATTGTTTATTTATACTTTTTATGTTATGTTGTTGTCGAAAATCATCAAATAAAATAAAAATTATATTTCTCTTTGCAGAATCTTGCTCACGAACCTCAAGTTCTGAAAACTGGCTTATCTCAACTGAACGATGTCTTAAACCTCCTAAAACCTTTACACAGTCACATGGAAGCTCCTGGAGGATCTGTTCTACTTCACGAACTTGCCTCTGCACCAAATCTCGAAACGGCTTTTACCAGTGATCTTGCGACCCCCCTTCTACATGCAATGAACGCCGCTCATGGATACGTCGTTCTTTTTGTACATGTCTGCAGAACCAGCCAGAGTGAAATTCGCAATTTATCTATGAACCACTGGGGCTCAGAATTAGGTTTGACTGTTTTGAAAGGTCTCTCCGAACTCTATATGTCCCTTGTCTGGGAAAGTACCCTCTTGCTTGCCCTTTGCAGCGACGATAGCATCCCAGCTGGATGCGATTTTGGAAAAGAAGATATGGATAAACTAGTTCCACCCGAATTACGAGTTGAAGGTGAAACTTCAACGTGGTCTGGCGTGTCTGCAGACATGGGCAGCAATGGGATGACGACTGCCATGGAGGCTTTGAGCACCGATCCTCCCCCAGTTTCGATGGAAATCGATGACAAACCAAACACCAGCACAGGACGAACTTCACCCAGCACACACCAACTTAAATACATCAAGCCTCTTCTTGGAGCTTCTTCCCGATTGGGTCGGGCTTTGGCAGAGCTTTTCGGTCTTCTTGTCAAACTCTGTATGGGATCTCCTGGAAGACAACGAAGAGGACAACTTCCTGTAACACCAGCAATTCCTTCTCAAGCTGCAAGAAGCGTGGCCACCGCCCTCAATTGTTTACTGACTCGTGGTTTATCCTGGGACAAACTTCCACCTTCACCTATTCCCAAATTCAAATTAACTTTCTTGATCTGCTCTGTTGGTTTTACATCACCCATGCTCTTTGACGAGAAACGACATCCCTATCATCTCATGCTTCAAAAGTTCGTTAAACTAGGAGGCCAGGATGCATTCTTCGCAACCTTTCGATGGGCGCTTTCCGGTGGAGGACTTTTCTCTTTAACTGAAGGACTCGAGCATCCAAATCTCCCTGACGGAACTGGAGAATTCTTAGATGTGTGGCTTATGCTCCTAGAAAAGATGGTAAATCCGAAAGCAATACTCGACTCGCCTCATGTTGTTTCTTCCAAGTGCACTGGCGTCTACAAAGTTTACGAGGCCTTTGATCCCATCAAGTACCTTCAGGACATTCACAAGAAAGCCTTCGAAGCTGTTATGCTCATGTGGAGCAAGAAGCCTCTAAAGAATTATGGCGCTAGAATGACCGAGTCGATTCTTTCCATCTTGAGACACATTCTCCGTGGAGAAAAGATTATTAAAGATCGAACAGAGAAGGAAGAAACTGCAGAGGCTGCGGCTTCTGGAAGCGCTTCTGGAACTGCTGGAAGAAGTGGTACGGCCGCAGATCGCGGAGATCTTTCAGAGACAATTGTTAATCGTGATCATCTTAGACAACTTATGGACATGGGTTTTAACAGAAATCACTGCATCGAGGCACTCTTACATACGGTCACTTTAGAGCAAGCGACTGATTATCTTCTCACTAATCCAGCTACCTCAAGAAGAGCTGAACTTCCCTCTGGTGATGCTAGTGGCCAGGGTCTCATCATGGACTTGGAATTAGTTGATGATGATCAAATGATGCATGCAATTGTCATGTCGCTTGGTGAAACGAACACAAAAAAATCTCCCGTTCCTGAAGAACCAGTACGCGAAATTCCAGTGACAGAAAGTATTGACGAATTCACGAAAACTGCTCTGGAACAGTGTCTTAATCTCCTTGATCTGATGCCTGATACGGTTTATAGAATCTGTGACCTACTGGTCACGGTCACAAAAAGAAACGGCGATGAATGGAGAGACAATATGCTTCGGCAGCTGATCCACGAAATTCGGGATTTGGTGACATTTTTAATTGAAACTGCCGAGAGCCAGGGTGAAGATGCTGGAACAAAATTGGTGGAGTGTGAAGAAGCAAACAAAGTTGCTGGGCGGATATATCTGTATACTCTCTTCTTCGAAAGCAATTTACAGGAGATGAGAGTTCCTTGTGCTCAAATCGTCGAGGAATGCGGAATCCTGGAGAAGCTTGTGCACCTATTGGTCATGAGCGAAGGACCCTTAACAGCAATGAAGAACAAAATTTCTAAAGACAGCAAAGAAGCTATTCTTCCAGTGAAAACACCAAAGTGGCTCGCTCCTTTACTACTCCTCATCGATCGGTTGGAGAAAGTTGCTGTTCTTATGCAGAGGAAGCAACTAATGCACAGGTAAGATGATAATAATCTCATATACATAATACATAGGCGATGTCTTAATTTTAAGTTATTAAATTTCTATGATTTATTGAGTTTTCTTAAATTTTAAACAAAAACATTTTTTTATGTGTACAGAGTGACTAATAGAGTTTGGAAATGGTTCGACCTCGCCAGTGGAAAGTGGATGCCTTACTCAACAGCAAATAACCGCACGATTAACGAGGCTTACTGGGCGGGAGAAAGCCAGGTGAGGGTATCTTACAGCAGAAGAAGATATCTAATCACCTTTTCTTGCATGACGCAAATGAACGAAGACACTGAAAATAGAAGACCCATCACTATGGGATTCAAGTCTACTGGATCAAACGAGGAAAATGCTGACTCCAACATGGAGACTGAAGAAACTTCCACGGACGATAAAGATAAAGAAAAGGAGAAAGAGAAAGAGAAAGAAAAAGAGAAAGAGAAAGAGAAAGAGAAAAATAAGAACATATTCATTCAAGGTCTGGATCCTTCTATAACTCCTAGCATCGTTCGAGCTTGTGTCAAACTACTTGCAATTCCTGTGGATCGTGACGCCTTACACGCACTGATGAAAGTCTGTTTGCGACTTACAAGGGACTTCGTAAACGCTGAGGTCTTTGCTCGAGAAGGTGGAGTTCGACTTCTCCTAGATATGACCCAAGCGAGCAGCTTTATCGGCTGCATTAACCTGAGCACTCTTCTAATCAGACACACTTTAGAAGAACCTAAAACCCTTCGACTTGCCATGGAGAAGGTTGTGCGAACCCGCACACAGTCTAACATTCCACCAACATATAAAGAAATTCTCTTCATGACTCGCCAAATAAGTAGTGCAGTTTGTAGAGACCCAGAAGTTTATCGAGAGGTGTGCGAAAACATATTGCGGGTTGATGTTAGCGTTTTGAAAAGAGACGACGTTGATAACAGACTGGTAGTCAAAGCTCTTCCACTTATTCATTCTTCAGCCTCGCCGATGTCAGAAGAAGTTTCAATCAACGTTATTCATGATTTGCTAAATGCGTTAATAAAACCAATGCCCGTTCTTGCTGAAGATAGTTCAGCGTCGCCTGCCTTCAGTCCGGAGAAGAAAGCTCCTTATGCAACGAGTTCTTCTACAGCCGCGACTGCTACGACTTCATCTTCAAGAAGAGATATGATCAGGAATAACGTCGCGACAACGAGTGATCCGCTGGATGACGATGATCAAGTTTCGCAAATCATTCCTTTAAAGATGTACACGGATATGGGAAGCAATGGAAAAGTGGAACCGGAAGAAGCGAAGAAACCTCTTCTACCGAAATCAGCAATTTTAAAGATGCTAGCTGAGGCGGTGCGATCTTATGGCGCTGTCGCTAATTTAATCACCGAATATAGTTATCGATCTGGTCAGAGTGAAATGATAACTGAAGATACGACTGCGTTAGCTTTCCTTTTGGATAAGCTTCTTCCAAGCCTACCTGAAAATTGGAGTGATCGACAGTGTGGAACGATGGCTAGGATGTTAGTTGCGGCAATTGCTTCGTGCAATCATTCTCCTGATGCACAAAGTACCCTTGTATCAGAAGTCAAAGCTGCTTTGACCAGAACTCTTGCATTGCCTGAGACTTCAGCAAAGCACTCACAACTGCAAATACTTATTGGATTGATTTCAACTATGATTGATAGCTGTCCTCCCACTTCTCACACCCAGTTGAGAGCATCATTGAAGGTTCATCAATACAACAATGTGAACTATATCGTGAGAATAATGTTAAAAAAGGGAATTATTACCGACCTTGCGAAGATTCCACATAGCTTGGACCTGTCGAGTCCAAACATGGCTATGACAATTAATGCGGCTTTGAAACCATTAGAAACCTTGTCGAGGATTATTAATCAACCGATGCCGGGAGCGGTAAATAATAAATTCACGAAGCCAAAGAACAGGGCAACTCAGGAGGAACAGGTGGGAGAACAGTCAGGAACTACCACCTCTGAAGCTACTCATGCGGTTGGAGAAGAAGTGAATGAGGATGCAGAAAATACAGAACATGATATTTCTGTTGCTGCTGAGAGTCTGGAACCTACTTCTGAAGGTCAAGGTCACGAGGGAGATGAAGCAGCTTTGGAAGATATCATGGACCAACTTCTGGAAAGGTAATTAATTAATTGTCATTGGTTAATAATAATAGTTTATTATTTATTCGGGATCTTTGTTTTCTATGCATCACTGAAACATCTTCCTAAAGATGTTTCAGTCTATTTGATCAGCTTTTCAAACTCATTTTTATTTCAAAAACGAGAAAGAAACACTGTCTATAATCAAGTAGTGTCCTCTATTCTAGGGACGGCTCGGCCGTGGCCGAAGAACCAACTTCTCGACCACACAGGCCAATGGATATTGACGATGAGAGCCTCGCCATGCGAGACAACGAAGGTGATTTCGATCCAGCACGCGACACTACCGTAAGAGTAACATCACTTTTTTCCTCTTTTCATTACGACTTTTAAAATAAACCAAATACCTAATTTTATCATTTTTTACTTTCCCAGGAGGATCTCTTGAGCTCTGATTCGGATTCTGACAGTAATCCTTCCGAAGACAATGAAGATGAAGTTCAAGATGACGACGATGAAGAAGAAGAGGAGGAAGATGATGGTAATTATTTTGCAATCCATTATCATAACCAAAATAAACTTACGAATAACATATAACTAACTAATTTTCCATCATTACTTTCTTGTAGGTGAAGAGAATGAAGAAGAGGAAGAGGAGGAAGAGGAAGGCTCCTCCAACTACGAAGAAGACGGAATGGACTTTTACGAAGATGTTGGAGAAAGTGTCTTCAGAATGCTCCCCTCCTCAGAACGTGACGTAAGCAACGTCGTTATGATTCAGCACAACTTCGGAAATGAAGGTACCGATCATCCAGCTGCACCTACTACTGGAAGACCCAGTGTTCCATGGAGTGCAAATATGCCTCTACCTCTTGGTTCATTTGAAGAACCTTCTGCGTCTTCAGCAAACAACGGTAAAATTATTTCGCTATTATCATTTCAATAATAAAACTCTGTTTCAGATTTTATTATTATTCTTATTATTGTTATGATTTATTTGAGCACTGTGTACACTATGAACAAAATGTTTAATTTATACAAACTTGATATTTTTCAGCCTCGTTTAATTCGCGGAGAAGAGTGGACGGTTCTTTACTGCTTTCTCGTATTTTAGGTATAAGCCTGCAGCCTTTGCTAATGGCGCAAAGCAGTTTGGACCCAAGCAATACCAGAGCTCCGAGAGCTCTTCGCCAACGCAGGTATCAATACCTCCACGTACAGAACCCGCGAAATACAAACCCTCCTGTTATTTTGCAAAGGTGCGGTTATTAGTTTACTTAAGTTACTCTATTTAGTTGGCTTCTTAAATCCTCTGCTCACATGATTATTACTTTTTATAGACTCTTGGGACCTGCAGCACAGAGCCTCCCACTTTCTGCTAGTCAGGTCTTGGCGTCTAGCTTGAGAGATACCAGAGTGCTTGTTATGGACAACGGACTCGGCATTTTCACTAATCAGGAGGAAGAACAGGTTGATTTTGTCGTGAGTAAAATCTCACTTTTTTATTATTTAATTCCAATTTTTGTATTTATATGGGTTACTTATATATGTTATCAATTTCAGGATCAATCTGGATACTTGTACGGACCTAGCCTAGCTGCAACCTTAAATAATATTCCAACTACTTTACACTGGTGGATTGAAGAAAGCAAGTTGTTAGATGGTGATTCGCAGCCAGACTGTTGTGTTGGTTAGTATTCATTTAAAAAATGAATTGTTTAATATTTTTAATTTTTGGTTTTCAAATCGATTTTTATATCTTTTTAAAGGAGTTGTACATAAATTGATACCCAATCTGGAGAAATACCGAAACGCTGAGTTAGCAGAAAGGAAAGAGAAACGAAAAAAGCAACAGGCAGCTGAAAAAGAAACAGAGAAGGATAGTAAGGAGGAAAATGACAAGTCCAACACTGCAGAACGTAAGATTTTATATATTTTTATACTTTTGTTTCATTGTTTTATATATTAGTTTCAAAATAATTGTTTTAATTCATTTTACTGAACAGCTGATGCTTCTACGACAACTTCAGTTGAGGAACAAAAACCAACAACCTCCACTTCCCAGGAAGAAACCGAAATATTGACTGGAATCGAAGCATTTATTGAGGCTACCAGAACCCCTGAAGAAGACATCATCGAAGTTACTGGTGAGATGGAGGTAACAGTTCAAGACGAGGAAGAGCGACTTCTTCCACCTCCAGCACAAATTCAACAAGTCGAAGCTAGAGAACCTCTACCATCAACTCATAGCGCCACTTTGGAACTAGCCGAAAGCATAGTCGATTCCGTTCTTGGGCCAAGCGCCTCTGAAGCCACCAGATTACAGAGACAATCAGAGCGTAATTCAGATGACACGAATGTTTCCCAATCCGCAGTAGAAAGGAGCCTGATCGATTTCACTCCTGAAACTGGGGACGAGACCTCAAGGGAAAATGGCGATCCCAGTGATTGGATAAGAAGACTCCTCACCGACGATAACCAATCCAGCGTTGAAACAAATGCTAATATCCTTAATCAAGATTCTGCATCTTCAACCGCAGAAGCCAGTGCATCAGAATCTACGGAACAACAAGAACCTCCTAAGGAAGAAGAGCAAGCTCAACCACCAGCTGCTGAGGAACTAATTCCTGATGGAGTGGATCCTTCTTTCTTAGCCGCGCTGCCTGAAGAAATGCGCGACGAAGTAATCGCCGAACAACTACGGCTTCAGAGACTTAGACAAAGAGCTCAGACATCTGTTGTGGAAGAACCAGCCGGTCCAGTGGAAGTGAATCCAGAATTTTTGGCGGCACTACCACCAGCAATTCAAGAAGAGGTTCTTGCCCAGCAAAGACTCGAACAGCAGCGTCATGCTGCTGCGTCGGCAAACCCAGAAGATCCAGTTGATGCTGCGGCTTTCTTCCAAAACCTCCAGCCTTCACTGCGGCAAGCTATTTTGACAGACATGGAAGAGTCGCAAATATCTGTCCTGCCTCCAGACCTGGCGCAAGAAGCGCAAAGTTTGAGACGTGAGTGGGAGGCTCGTAATCGCCACATAATGCAAGAGAGATTTCTCAATCATGTCAGTCAGGGAAGTACTGCATTGTCGAGTATTTTGAGAAGTTCAAGCCGAGGTAGAGGAGGCAGTACACGAATTTCCATCCACGCGATGCCACAACGGGCCCAATGGAACTCTTGGAATTCTAGGGGTGAGACGTGTATTGCACATCAACACTCCGGCGCAGGGTTAAGACTTAGAGGGCGTCAACTGCTTGATCACGAGTCGATGGCGTGCCTGTTGGTCCTACTCTTCGTTGACGAACCCAAAATTAATACCCTAAGACTCCATAGGTAAGAACTAAGAACATAATTTAAAACAAAAAGTGTTTTTAAAAAGAATCTGATAATTGAATTTAAATTGGTAAAATTGTTCAAAGAAGTAGTCGTACTATAATAGACAAATTATATAAAGTCCATAAATTTAAAATTTTACTCCTATAATTTCAAACATTCAGTAATGAAAAAAATGTCTTTATTTACAGGGTTATTAGAAATTTGTGTTATCATGGAAGCACAAGAGAATGGGTTGTAAAGGCATTACTTGGAATCCTGGAGAGGAGCAATGACGAGAATAAAGAAATCATCGCAGATTTCATTGGAAAGTTCAAAAGGAAAGGAGCACACCCTGCTATTGAATATTGCTCTCCGAAAGTTGATAACAGAAGCAATTCACAGTCCTGGCTGAACATCAGCATAGATGCTGCTCTTGGTTGCAGAGCAAACGTGTTCCACATTTTGAGACATAGTGGGAAGAAGTCAGAGCGGCAAGGTCACAATATCGCAATTCATCCTCAAGCCGCTCCAACCGTTTGTAGGCACACCTTAGAGTTGTTAATTTCTTTGGCAAAGAGCTTCCCGGGTTACTTCGTCCCTTTGAAATCCAAAGAAGCTGAGGAGAAAGAAAAAGAGAAAGAGGCAAGTTTGAAACAGGAGGAAACTGGGGCGAAACCTAAGACCCCAGCAAAAACTAGCAAAAGTGACTTACCTGACTTTTGGGACATGCTTTTGAGGCTTGACTCGTGCGCGTCGAAAAAGGGAAAATCTGTGGCGAGGACGCACTCGAGTTCAAACCTAGGCAATGAGCCGGAACAGAGTACCACCACTTTTGAAGCGTCTGCCTTTGGGCAACTTATATCGATGCTTCATTGGTCTGTTATTAAGAGGAGTAGTCAACTGACGGACAAATTGTTAAGATTGCTCTCTCTTATCTCAATTGGATTAACAGAAGTTAGTCCTTACCGTAGGCAAGATAGTACGAAACCTAAGAAGATTGATACCAACAAGGAACAAAGCGTTGCTGCACCTGAGGGACACATCAAACTGGCAGTCCAAGTTCTCACCAGCAAAAGCTGCTCAGAGGAAGGTCTCGAAGATGCAACCGCCTTACTTCTTAATCTTTCCCACTGTCCAGATCCAACGAGGGAGTTGGTAAGTTTCGTAGAACTTGATTTTGAGTTTATTGTCTACTTAGTTGAATGTTTTCTCCTTCATGACGCAATCCTGTGTACAATGTAACTTGCTCTTTTTTTTTTTAGATACTGAAGTTACTCTTGGAAGGCGCAATGGAACTTGCGAAGATGGTCTGTAAGCATATCAATGAACTAATGATAGAGCTGAAGGATTTAAACACAGAGATTAACAGAAGAAACTCATTGGAAGAACAGCCATCTACAAGTGCAGGAGGTCCACGAGGCTTGCTACTTGATAGGTAATTTCTATTAATAAAAGTTTAATTCCAGATATAATTTGTCAGATTTCAAGTTATAAAACTAAATCAATATTTTTTTCCTCAGATTTACAAATGATAATGTCATTATAAGCGCGCCTAGTAAAGTCAAAGCTGGAAGCGACCTTCAACTTCCGTCGATGGGCGCTCTCATCAGTAAGACTTCTAGTCAAGCATTCTTTCTGCGTATACTAAAGGTCATTGTACAAATAAGAGAAGCCGTACGTGCAGGACATGATAAGGACACAGGTGTGTATTGATTATTAACATTAATGCGATGATGTGAAATTTTTATATTTACTATTCTTGTCGAAGCTCCAGATTCGTAATATGTCTATTTTAATTTCGATTTAGAAACAACTCCGCCTGCAGAAACAGCCATGGATACAGGAACCACGAACCAGACTCAAGAATCCACAGCTGATGAACCCGCGGAGACCGAAAGTGTTCCGATGGACACAACCCAACCTAACACATCGCAAGCAACTCCTCTTGACGTGAAAGCTACTACTTCTAAGAAAGGTAAAATTTTATTTGTATAAATAAAAGAAAATGGTGCTCTTTTAGTCTGAAGGAAATGTGAATACTCAAATGACACTTCCATTTTTATTAGTTGAAGAGGAAAAGCCAGTACTTCCACTATTGAGTGAAAGCTTGGTGTTGGACAACCTTTGGGAGACACTCAGTGCCTGTTTACTCGAACTCGAACATACACCGGATCATCATGCCGTCCTTGTTCTGCAGGTAAAAAATCGAATCAATATATCATTTTTATATGTATTTAATTAACTTCTTCATTTATTTTCATGAACCTAATGATATTCATTTATTTTTTAGCCTGCAGTAGAGGCATTCTTCTTAGTTCACTCATCGTCCAGTATATCGCGAGAAAGAAACAACGAAAACACAACAGAAAATCGAGACCGGGAAGCCGTGCCAGATTTGGCACCTGTTTCTCCTATTTATTCTGATAGCGAAAGTGCCGCTCAACCTGAAACTGTCACAAACACATCTTGGGATATAACCCTAGCACCACAAAAGACTTTACCCCCAGACCAACTTAAGTTCCTTAAATTTGCCGGTAAGCTTTTGAATAAATATTTATCAGAATCAAGTTTAAGTTTAATTTTAATTAAAAATAAGTATTGATATGAATTCTAAATATCAAAACGAATTTTATTTTTATTGCAGAAACTCATAGGACTGTGTTGAACCAAATTCTTCGGCAAACAACGACACACTTGGCGGACGGACCTTTCGCCGTGCTGGTGGACCATACGAGAGTTTTGGACTTCGATGTTAAGAGGAGATATTTTAGAACCGAATTAGAACGACTGGATGAAGGTATTCGTCGCGAAGAATTAGCTGTTCACGTACGTAGAAGTCACGTTTTTGAAGACTCCTTTAGAGAACTTCATCGCCGAAATGCTGACGAATGGAAAAATCGATTCTACATTGTCTTCGAAGGTATATTAATTTTGGACTTAATTAATTAAATTAATTATGTTTATATTTATATATATGATTGAATTATTTATTATTATTTTTTTTTATTTAGGCGAAGAAGGTCAAGATGCAGGAGGTCTGCTGAGAGAATGGTACGTGATCATCTCGAGGGAAATTTTCAACCCAATGTACGCACTTTTCACCGTTAGTCCAGGAGATCGTGTCACATATATGATCAACTCGTCGTCCCATTGCAATCCAAACCACTTATGTTACTACAAGTTTGTCGGACGAGTGATAGGTAAGTTTTAGATTAATAGATTTATTAGTTTAGATTTATGAAGTATGAGTAAAATGAAACTGAATTTATAATCATCATTATTTTTTTTTTAACAGCAAAGGCAATTTACGATAATAAATTGCTGGAGTGCTACTTCACTCGTAGCTTCTACAAACACATTTTAGGCATACTCGTTAAACACACCGATATGGAGAGTGAAGACTATAGTTTCTACAAAGGCCTTGTATACCTTACTGAGCATAACATCTCGGATCTGGGATACGAACTGACTTTTTCAGCTGAGGTATTTTGATTTCTAGAAACGTAGTATTTAAGAACATTTACCTCTGTCTGTACGAAACAAAGGTAAATGGCCTAGTTTTAGGAATACTCATTTATTATTGTGAATGGAAAATTGGGGAAACTAAATTTACTCTTATAGTAATTAACGTATGCCCTTAAACGATATTATTTTTTCATTTTTATGAATTATTTCTTAGGTTAATGAATTTGGAGTAAATGATGTGCGAGACCTGATTCCCAACGGACGAAACATCATTGTATCAGAAGAAACAAAGCTCGAGTACATTCGTTTGGTTTGTCAGATGAAGATGACTGGAGCGATTCGGAAACAGTGAGTATTTTAAAACATTATTATAAACATTAAAAATAATGATGTAAGCAAATTATTGATGGCAAAAAGAAAGGGCGAAGAAGTGTAAGGGAGGGTATTTTATTTTGAAAAATATTTCCAGACTCAACGCGTTCTTGGAAGGTTTCTATGACATCATTCCGAAGAGACTGATTTCCATTTTTAACGAACAAGAACTCGAGCTCTTGATTAGTGGCTTGCCCAATGTAGACATCGAAGACTTAAAAGCCAACACGGAATATCACAAGTACAATCCCACGTCTCTACAGGTAAGACAAGTTTTCAATCGAATTGAAGTTCTTTCTTAATTAAACTTATTCCCTTTTCTGACAATCTAAACTTAGAAAATCATTACGTTTAATTTGAATTTTATTTCTTATTACAGATCCAATGGTTCTGGCGCGCATTGCGAGGATTCGATCAAGCGGACCGAGCGAAATTTTTGCAATTCGTTACGGGTACGTCCAAGGTTCCCCTTCAAGGCTTCAGTGCACTAGAGGGTATGAACGGTGTACAAAAGTTCCAAATCCATCGAGATGATCGATCAACCGACAGGTTACCATCGGCTCACACGTGGTAAGTTTAAGTTTATAAATAGACAGGCCTAATATATTTGCAACTAAACGCTTTAAAATTGAATCTATATCCGAAACTTTTATTTTTCTCTTTCAGCTTTAACCAACTGGATCTTCCCGTTTACGAAACATATGACAAGCTACGAAGTAATCTCCTCAAGGCGATTCATGAATGCAGCGAAGGATTTGGATTCGCATAAAATAATATCATCGGGCTTTTTGTCGTCGTCGGGCGGAATTCTCGCCACGTCGTAGCAATGCTGCGAAATAAATTTATGGATATATTCGATGGTCGTGTCAGTTCGCTTGTGTGCGCAGTGTAATTGAAGGTAAATGGAAAACGCATATATGCTTGATTTTAGCTCGTACTGAAGTCGAATATATACATATAAATACAGTGCACTCATATGTATATACAATTGTGGTGTAATTACTGAAGATAACATTCGATACTACTCGAGTTAGAGTTTATTTTGTTGAGAAAGATCTTGAAAAAGAGATTAGAACTTAACGATAATTCCCAACAACGTGGAAGAGGAGATAAATAAGTACAGTAATTTGTAAGGAAATAAGAAAACGGCAAGTTTCGTATGTAATAATAATTAGATAGGCGTCTTGGGACGATTTAAGAGGTAATTAGGGCGAAAATTGTAAAATACTGCACTTTAATTCGATGAGTGATACATCTTAATGCGATTTGATTGAAATACTGAAATGTGAGAGAAGCAAAATGATGAGTTTCCATTGCTTTCAGGCAAGAAACTGTTGTGAGGAGTCTAAGTGAGTGTGTTGTGTGAAAGGGAGGGAGAGAAAGGTGATAATTTAAAAGAAAATGAGCCTAATTGCAAAAAGAAGTTAATTGAAAAGCCGGTTTAGCAATATACACGCTAACTCCCCTCCCTAAGAGTAATGTATGGTTGTACACTATTAGTATTAATAATTCTAACTAATTTTTAATTCATAGAGATAATCTTAACCTGATATCATTTTAATATTAATAATTCAAAATGTGATGTTAAAAGAAGTGTAATTTTTTTCTTGAGATCTAACGAAATAAAGTTTACAGTTGAACCGACATTTACGTACACGTAGAACAGTGCACATACATTAATGGCATTACATACTATATCAGGCTCCTTTCTAAATTGTTAGGGAATTATTGCTTAGGAGTCGCTCAAATAAACTAAATGTTGTATTTCTTATAAAAATTTAGTGCATTCATTTATTACACATGCCTTTCATTAAATTATATTATATTTTTTTAAATTTTTGTTGCAATTTTCTGAATTGCGATCAACTATGTTGAGTCTTCCAGTTTTTTAAGATTTACTATTTTTTAATTCCCATTTATCTTGTAAAGTCATGAAACTATCATCTGGTTACGGGACACATTATGTAGATATCATTTTAATAAAAGACTAATCTAACAAGAAAATATATATATTTTTTATTTACAGAAAACGAACATATGTTATAAAACGGTAACGAACGTATCGATCACATGTTAGAAAGAATTTAACAATTAGCCTAAGTAGGTCAGGCGACAAGTATTTTGATGTAAAAAATTTTTATGATTAAATATAATTACATAATAATATAATTACAGCACGTTTTACAAGCTCGAAAACGTGCATTTTTTTCTGCATGTGTCGAAACCATTGATATATCCTCCTGGGAAATCCCAAATTTGTCGTTCATGTTCTGCCGCTTGACCTAAAAATTCTTATATTTAAATATTAGCGTTTCAATTGACGCTTCAGGTACCATCGTTCTATATTTCCGAGATTAATTATATAGTCCCATCCACAAGTGGAAACAGCAAGCGTTAACAAATCCTTCGACCAGATTGTAAACGTCTCCCACACTAAAAGGAGAACTCGCATTTTCGACTGATTTGCGATGAACAGCACATAGTTCCTGAAAAGAAAACATTAATGTTAATTTCATCAATAAATAATGACATATAAATTAAAAAATTCATATGATTTCAAAGAGACACTCACTCCTCTTGAAGTGTGGAGATCGATCGTTAGCATCATGAAGGCCTGGACATAACTCGGATGAAGAATAAGATGATGTGTGACATTTCCATCAGGGGTGTTAAATTGCTTGTGATACTCCTGGTATTTATTTTGCAAAACCTTTGCCAAGGCTTGATACCAAGTCACCGGTTGACTAACAAGTGGACTCAATCTTGAATCTAGGGTTGATAGAGACTCGACACAAGCTAGAGATCGAAGTTCTGTAAACTCTGCATAGGACATAGTTGATTTGCTCTCCAATAGTTTATTCCATAATAAATGAGTCCTGCAGTGCAAAGACCCTTGCTCTATCATACTTGTTATATGCTCTCTAGCCGCCTGAGCTTGAGACATTATCAACTGCTGCATCAATTGTTCATGGGAAGAATAATAACCCAAGTAATTGATCGATTCCTGTCGAATTTGGAGTAAATTCGAGGATGAAGCGTCAAGAATGTTTTGCGTAAGTGGAGAATCAGGTACTGGTGGTGGTGTTGGTGCCAGAAGATTATGTAGATTATCTTCATCTTCCTGTTCGTTCTCTGCTTCTTCTATTCCTTCTATATCTTCTTCCTCTGTTTTAAACTCAGGATCCGAAGTTTCGGCGCTTTTTTCTCGAAGGTCATTGGAGCTGGAGATGAACTCGCATTTGGAATGTTTCCTTGAAGAAGGAAGCACAGTCGAGGCTGGACTGGATTCCAAAGGACTTTCGACTTGGGAATTTGTCACAGATTTTCCGACGCTGTAGACAGTTCGGAATTTACCGAGTTTGTTGTTTTCCAAGTCTCGTTTTGGGTACAATTCTCGTTTACTGGTAAGCATGAGATAGTACTTCAAGGTGATTTCGTTGCTTTCGGAATGGGTAATCTCATCGAGACGAGAGACAATCAAGGCTACATCAAAGTCATCCGTGTATTTCGTATCCTGCGCGTCGCAGTAACTAACTAGAGGAGTGCTTTGAAGCTTCACTAATACATACTCGCTGTCTTGGATTTCTTCAGAGTCGTCTGACATGCTGAAGACTTGCATTCCGTATACTTTTTCATGGGAGAGGAGGTATGAGTAGAGTGTACGAGCTGGTGTTGTTAAGTTGCTCAAGGTTATAACTCCTGAAAAATAGATGGGTTTTAAGTACCATTTTAATACATTTTATGTCTTTAAAACAGATCAATAAAATTATATATACCACTGCAGACCAAATTCCTTGCGTAGTTGGGTGCCTTGCTGTAGTATTTATTAAAGTCATCAAGAAAATGAGTAAGATGATATCCATGTCGAAGAGACCAGTGGCCAGTTCCAGCAATATATGAATGGATAGATCGAAGATGAAAGTCGTATGTGAACGAATGCAAATGCATATTGATTTTTATTTTATCACATGCATCGATGAAGCTCAACATAAACTGAAATATTTAAATTTATAATTTACTTAGTGAATTATGTACTATACAATTTTGCAAATACCAGATTTATTACCTGATTGACTAGAGCACTGCTAGTTTTGGCTTGCAGACGACTGCATTCAATTACTCGCAATTTCACCGTAAAAAAGGGTTCCGAAAGATGAATCTCAAACAAAAGAACACCTCCGAGCATCGACTTCTTCAAATAGAAAGTCTGATTCTGAACATTTTCTCGTTCCCTGTGTAAAATAACAATCAAACAACTATCTCTTGAACATTTCTTTTTATAAAATATAGATAGAGAAAAAAAAACTTACGATCTATGTGATACTTCTGTATGGACCGGATTGAAGCCAAGAATTTGCAGATATTGCTTGTACTCTAAAAGCATGTAAGCACACAATTCTCTATGCCACTCGTTAACCACGTAATTATTTCCACTTAAATTTCTATTCTGTGATTTGTGCTTCGAAATATTTAAATGGGCAAGATTTTCTAATACATTCGACGAAGATGGAGTTAGTGAATGATCTCTTGTAGCAGCAGATTGTAAACGCCAAGAGGGCAAAAATAATAAAGGCGTGTGACAATAGTGAATGAGCCTAGAGTGTTGTTTAAAGGTGTTGAGAGTCATCAACGAAATCGGAATATTTGGAACCGTGCTTCGACTTTGCCACATTGTATATAATCTATTGAGTTCCTCTGAAAATAAAAATGGAATTATATACAGAATTTCTAGTTGTTCTGTGATCTAATACTTCGAAAAATACAAAAACTACCTTTGTTTTTTTTCTCTCGATGTCTGAGTTCCTGAAAATCATGCGCTGCTTTCACAACTGGGTCATTTGTGTTAAGTGCATGTTGCGCATTGGGTTTGGCATCTCTCATCACTTGTCCCATAAAGTGACTCCAGCAGAAGGTTGAGTTCTTACCAGTTTGTGTTTTGACAGGTGAGGCTTGAGGGAATTTTGCTAAGCTGTCCATATCTGTTATTTGAAGATAATGACCTTCACTCTGCTCTCTCTGATCACTAGTTCGCATTGGTTGGTGGTGAAATATTCCCAGCTTCTGCATTATAATGTTTGAATAAAGTGTAGATCTTGAAGAGAGCCACATTCCTAAATTTGTTGCCTGCTTCACCAGCTTTTCTGACCTTTCCTTTGACCAGTTGTACATGTAAAGAACAATCTAAAAACGACAGGTGTTAAAAATGTAATTCTTATGACACGTCCTTCGACGAATACATATTATTAATAGCATTACAGCATTATAGCATTATAGTTACTTACATTTTTGCTTTGAATCTTCGCAAGCAGTAGCCTTTGCCTAGGTACGAAATCCTTCTCCAAAATCAAGGGATTGAACTTCTGCAGCAATTTTTGGTCTACAAATAAAAAATAATATTTGCTAAATCTACGAATTAAATTCCTGGCTTAATATTTTAACCAAGTTTACCTTTAGGCACAAGTTGTTCAGAGTCAATTTTCCGAGCAAACGACGCTTTCCACTGTTGAAAGTTCCTCGCCACAAGAATACTCTTTACATAGATTCCTTTTTCGTCCTTAAAAAAGTCACAAGGAAGATAAAGACTCTCATCTTCATTTTCCTGCTCCTGAGCTTTCTTCAACCACACGCTGTTAACATTATCCCCTCCTTCAAAGAGCTTGAAAGCTAGGGGATCTTCTTCCATGTAACTCTCTACAAAAGGCTGACGACTACTTTGAACAAATGTTCTCGTAGAAGTGTCCGATGCATTACTGTGAATAACATTCTGAAGCTCTCGCAAAATTACTCCCAATGAGTGTCTTCTCTGTAAAGTCACGACATGCTTTTTTACTGCAGGAACATTCATCTCCAGAGCGAATTGGAACCAGAAAGGCAAGGTTGCATGATAGACTTCGTGAAGTTTTCCTTCTTCTCCAAGATCATACTGCTTATTAGCAAAACCATCTGTATTTTCAGATTTTTCTTTCAGAATTTCATTTCCAGAATAATTAAAAATTTCAGATCCTAGGTTCTGCACAAATTCATTTCCAGGAGGCAGAATATTTTCTGTTTTAGATTTTTCAGCTTTCTTTTCAGGACTCTGTTGAGCTTCACTTTCAGTTGTTTTTAAATTTTTATTAACAGGAACTGTAAGAACAGTTGGTAGAAAATTATACTCTGTTACCAAATCCCACATAGCATGTCTGACAGCGGATTTTAATTTCTGAACTAACGATTCGAGATTGACTCTTCCTTGCTTCCATATCCTAAATTCGATCAAAGCCTCAATGTCAGATGCAGATTCCGACTTATTATCGTGAACTGATGTTAAAACGATTTTTTCGAAGTCTTCCACTCTTGGAGATTGCGCGAAGGGAGAAGCACGAGATGCATCATTCTCTGTTGCTATTAATTCACCTTTGCTATTTACTACTCCCATTGCTATACAAGCAATTCCTCGACTTCCACTCGATTGGCTCTGATTATAAAGAAAGATTTCTGACTCGGATATTCTTTTTGAAGAACTTTCTGGTTGAGAGTAATCTTGGAAATGATAGTGAGCTCGGGGATCGGTGTATTTTGGTATGTAGAGAAACTGAAAAAAAAATAATTTTTATTTGAATAAATAATTTTAGAGACATTTGTGAAGCTAATATCAACTTCAGGAGAATATTATTTTACCTGTAAAACATTTTGACGTAGATAGTACCCCAAAGCGCACATATGAGTCAAACAATGCGATTGAACAGTGAGTCTGACAACACTCTCCGGTGACCTATAAGGTTTCTGAATAAAATGAACATCAGCCGGAGTAAGTTTGCACATCGGATTTCTTGCTAGCATCATCGAAAGTACCTCCAAAACTGCATCATCCAATCGGTTCTGCAACACTTGTACTAACTCACATCTGATTTCAGGTCCAGCTTCAGATATTCCATGAACCATCAAAACAATCGAGTCTCCTGATTTACTTAAGACATCTGATTCTTTCTCCCCAAAGGATCGCACTCTAGGCCTTGTATCATCAATAATACTCTGCTCGTTCAAAAGACTAGTTCCTCTTGCGTGAGACAAAGAAGCAATACTGCTACTTCTTGAGACAACTAGTCTCTCATCACTTTCAGAAAGTTTATTTTGCAGCGATTTTCCATCACTTGTTTGCTCATGAAGCCGAAGATAAAAAACATTCTCATTTTTCTCTCTATAAACAAACATGTTGCTTCTGTTATTTACAGAAAGTCGATTCAAGACTCCATGCAAGGCTTTGATTCCTCGTGAAAGTCCGGATCTTCCTGGTCCAGTTTTTAACCTTGGGTGCAAGCAAAAAGGCATTTCCCAAACTACGGGACATCTAAACATCCCTGGGGTTACATTCAACGCAGTATTATGATTTTGAATGATTCCACTTCCTTCACTGAAGGAATCAGTTTTCCATATATGGTCTTCACTCGATTCAGGCTCTAGAAGAGAATCACAGAGACGAGTATCGTTGAGACGATGCAGCAAAAGGTATTGATTTACTCGACGACAAATGGCTTTTATTTCAGCAACCACTAGTTTCTGGATCTGTTGATAGTGAGCTACTTCGGAGGAAGCTAGTTCTAGAAATCTGCAGTGAAAGTAAACATTGACGTGAGTGGTCTCTACTCGGAGAATCAACCAGAAATTGGGGAGGAGTTTTCTACGTTTGTCCATTTCAATGAGCCATTGACACTCATCTTCCGAATTACTACTGTCGCCATCGTAACCGTCATCAGTACCAATTTGTCCATCGCCTATACTTGATATTTCTGAAAGGTACCCTGGTGGATCTCCTGAATTCTGTTTTTTAGTTCGACTCTCCGAACCTGGAATGCTTTCCAGCTTCTCGACTTCTTGATACATTTCTTCTGTAAAAAAAATATCAAGATATCAGTAGTGTTGGGAAATAAGAGAATGAAGAACTTTCTAAATTTGAACTAATGTTTTCCTGCCAAAAACGGAAGGGAGCAGATCTTTAGAAATTACAAACCTTCGAATCCATTTTGGTCGGCCGATCCCTCGCTTCTTGGTTCTCCACTTGAATCAGCATTGAAAACGGGTGGATCCACATTCTTAACGAAGTAGAAAAGATTTCCTTCTTGACGAATGCAGTACCTATTAATCTCAAGTCGCGTCAATTCTTCCAAAAATTTAGGAACGCTATTTTCTGAGGGAAAAACGAAATGGAGAGGAACTTTTTCAGTGTAACAACTTGTCCTGTCATTCGACTCTGAGACATGACGAGCCACAAAGTTCAAAGTATCTTCGTTGGGAGAGGATTTATCTAAAAGTGCAGTTGCGGTTTCGTCTTGAAGGAGCCAATCGATTTCTTCCTTCAAATTTGTAATCGCCGTATATTGATACAGAGGAAGATGAGCTATACCTGCTTGTACACATTCAACTTCTGAAAAATCGGCTCCATTGCAGAAACTATTGTGATTAGTTCTTAAGCTTCCGTGAGGAGAAGCACTGCAGAAAGATGTTGTTCTCAATACAGGAGTCCGTTCTGTACTCACTTCCAAAACTTCTTTCGGAAGGTACAAACAGATAATGTCCAAGGTTACTTTGTGGTCCCCGTAATTGTCGAAATTTTGCATTATCTCCGTAACGCAAGTTGGAAGAAGTTTCACAGGTGTACTAGAGAGACTTGAGCGATTACGAACTGAGCAATTTAATTGGAGAAAGAGTGGATGTTCTTTCCCAGGGTCTGCGTCTATGTGCAGATCACTGATAAAGGATTCTGTAGATTGATTACTTGAGAGTTTTGGTTCATTGTGGTTGCTGACTGCTGGCCATGTAGCGCTCGTCCGGTTAACTGTAATTTAGAAGGTAAAAATAATTACCTTAATATACCTATCTTTAAAAATAAAAATAGTACCTTTTCCAGTGCAAGAATTCATCTTGCAGTCCATAACATCAGAATGGAAAGTGAAACCTTCTAATTCATCATCGCTATCTGTATTCTGTGAGTCTGATGGATCCTGTAAAAGTGGACAGTTCTTTGAAATTTATTTAATTATTAACGCAGAATGGCTACCCAGCTGAAAAAATAAAAACTAACCAGTCTTTCTGGCTGCCACGATGGGAGACAATAGTAGAATTCTGGATACGCCGGTACCGGTCTAAAAGCGACATTAATTATTCTCTCGAATTTATTTTTGATTAGATTGTGAAAAGATTCAATATCATTGCACGTGGGAGGTCCAGTATAGATTTCCAAATTGTCCTCCGAGGAAATACGTAGATGCTTACAGACTGAACGCAAGTAATCAGTGATATTTATTTCCATATAATTTTCCTCGCATTGTTCCACAGCAGCCTCTATGTCTTCGTAACTTAAAGGTCGCTGAAGAATTAGAGACTTGTAGACAGCCATTACATAACAACGGCAATGAGCTAAACTCAAAGTTTTGCAGTGTTCCATCAAACTTTTTTGATCTGCAAGAAAATATTTTTAAAAATTTATTTTTTACTACTATACCATCATTGTCTAAAATAATTACTGCATTTTCTGAATTCTTTAGGAACATACCACTTAAAACATTATCAGAATCTTCGCTCTTAGGTTCAGGCGACGATGGTTTCGTATCCCCTCCCGACTTCAAATTAATAAATTCTTCCTGAAAATGTTCTCCAATTCTAAATGTATAATCCCTGTAAACATCCTTGGCTCTAGGAGATGGAAGTTTATCCACTAGGGAATCAATCAACAAAGCTAAAGAACAATCGTAGACGTAAATAGGAAGAATCAGTCCACGTTTTGGATTCTCTTCTGCTATTTTTCGATAGGTTTCCAGTTTCGGGGTACTATGAGCTGTAGTCGTCCGACTCGAGATATTAGATCCAAAATCATCAAAACTACGCTTAGGAGACGTGCCGTCATTCTCAATTTGACTTTTTGCATAAGGCACTGGTGTTAAATTTGTATCTCTCATATCAAAGTTTGAACTCAAAGACTCATAATGTAAATTAGAATCACTTCCTAAGTACAGATCTTGGATCTCTTCTTCTGGATACATTAGAAGCTTAACATCTTTTTCTGTTGCGGGTAAGATTGTTAGGATCACGTGAGTTATACTCACTCCTTTTATAAAACACCTCCACTGTGGAGTCATACATGTAGTTTTATCTCGATCTCGAGCTGAAATTTTTTTTTATTAATTATTATTTTTATAGATTTTCAAAAATAGAATTCTCGAAGCAACTTAGAAAATTAAAAAATTTCTCTATGAAATAAAGAAAAGAGTATTTTAGGTTTAAATATGATTACTTTTGAAAATATGTAATTAATTAAGATTATACTTGTATGAAAATAAGGAATCTGAGATTCTTCATCTCTAGGACGATTGGATATCATTTCAGTAAACTTTTGGGATTCCGTTGTCGTGAGAAGCAATTCCTTGTTGTGGAGATTCTTGATATGATCTAAAAATCCTTCAATTAGAATTCGATTTGCATTCTCATCTTCTGGATTTTCATTGTGTGCATTTGCTGGAGAGATAGTTTGGAAATTTTCGAAAAATTAGTTTCATTCATTTCTCAATAAACACATATTAAAATTCCAAGGAGTTTACAACTCAATCGATCGATTGTACACCTATTTCTAACTTCAAAATATTTCAGGATATTGCAATGATTTGAGAATTCAGTAGATTTTTATGCAAGTTGGAGTACACGTAATTTCATGAGTCGTCAACACCTCGTAAATTTCAAATAGTAGGGCAAGTAGATCTAATGTCAAATGTAGATTAAAAAATCATAATTTCATAATTTGATGTAAGTAAGAAATATATTTGATATATTTATATATTCTGATATTTTTCAATGGAATTAATTGAGTTAGGAAACGTGGCTCGAGGATTAAAAATAAAAATCTACATTCAAATTAATCTACATAAGAATTACTTGCCCTAATATCAAATTTGAATAGAACAGTAATTTTCATCAACTATACAACCATCATCAAACATGGAGAATAAAAGTTCAGCCTGCTGGCATTTCGGCAATATATTAAGCGTATCAAAGAGGAACACCATGGAATGAATTCGCTCTTCGATGGAAGGCGGCCCTTCTAGAAAGTTTGTTAATGTAGGTTTTTTAATCGTCCTGCTAATCAGGTCTGGATTTAAATATCCTTGCCCAGTCATAATATCCAAACTCCTTTCGGAAGGAACAATTTGACTCAGTAGGCTCAAATGTTCTAGGGTTAATAAAGCGTTGATACATTCTTCGTCTACGTGAGCAATCTGCAAATAACGAAGTAAAATAAATTTATGTTGAGCAATGAAAAATACGCAGATAAGATCCTGGATAAGATTACAATGGCAATGTATTTGTTAAAGACTTCGACACTTTCTGGAAAACAATAATCTTGAATATTAAATCATGATTCCTCAGCCTTCAAATTTTTAACAAAAAGAAAAAAAAATATTTCGAGTCAATAAAAATTTGATTAATTCACCTGAACTACTTAAAACGTAAAAAACAAATCACCACATAAATAATTGACATAGATGCTTGAAAATTTGGCTGAAATAAAATAAAATATTAAGAATATTAAAATTCAAATTTATTACAATACAATTTTTATATACAATGCATAATAAATATCTTTCGACACAGAGTAATTTAATAAATATCGGTTCAGTTTATTATATACATTATTATCTAAATCTTCACCAGTTGCTATCATATCGTGATAGATAATCGCGATTTTTTTCATTTCCTTTCAATCGAACCGAAAACAAACCTTGACAGTTGATTAGCTAAGATTCTAATCTCTCCTCGATGATCAAAGTTTTATTTGACGAATCTCAGATAAGCCGCAGATAATTTCATGACGTGAGATACAGAAATGGAAAAGTCGTTTCGGGCCTCGGGAATAAGTTGGAGGAGTTGAATCTCACTTTTAAAATTCTAAGCGCAGAGACCACTACTCCACTTGAACCTCGACACCCTTTTCTTAAAAACTTCTTCAAAAAATTCCATTGGCTGATTTTTAAGTTCTTGGAGTCGAAGATCGATGAAGGACGAAAGAAGACGAAAGTTTTCCAATTAATCTTGAGCTGGAAGAGTTAGATCTGGCAGGTTCCTCGAGCCCCTTTGCTCACTGTCGCGATCCACACTTCCAACTCAAGATTAGTCAGTTGTAGATCCAAACAATTTTTATCCATCCCAAGAAAAAATCGGAATCCAGAAATTAAAAGAATTCTGAAAAATGTTTTCATTATTAACTTCCAGAGCTAAGCTGATAATTGTTTGTGAAAACGACACGTCTTTTGAATACAACATTATATGCATAAGTATTGAGTACTCAGCACACTTTTTAAATAAAAAAATTTGAGATTGGCACTAGTTAAAAGATAATATATCTTTGCTTTTTAATCAATGAACTATGATATTTTATTTGTGCTTTCTCTAGAGTTCAGAGTCACACATACCACCTGTTTGTAAAATGCTTTGCTACATTATTGAAACTTGATTTTACAAGAGATTAAAATTTACATAAGATTTTAATTTTTCTGATCTTTTCAAATTTTATAAATTTATTTTACAAATCAGTTTTACATAATTAAAAGAGTTTAAACAAGACAAACGACGTGTGTTCATAAAACTCTAGTAAAATAAACCACCTCAAGTGTATTAATATCTATTTGAAGAAAGAAGATAAGAATCCACATCAGATTATTTTCCAACAATCACGAGAAACTGATGCAACATGAAATTCAAATATATTGTACTTCTTTTAAAAAATTATGATTTATAACGTATAAGCAAATATTACAATTTATTTCATCAAAAAGTTACAATCAAGTAACTAAATGACTACAATTTCATGTACATAATTTTTATTTAAAAATTATCTTTCCATTCATAATACATAAGTAAATTGTAAAACTGAAATATATATTAAAACATGAGCTTCCATCTACAATAAGATAAAAAAAACTAAATGTACAAAAAATAAAAATAAAAATAAAAAACTATATTTCCAGAGAAAATCATGGAATTTTATTTTTAAAAGATTCCAAAAATCTGAGTCGACTTTACCTTCTTTTTTCAATTCCTTAAAAATGAAACTAGCCACTCTTTTGATATAAAAGATCCTTCAGCTCATTCCACTGGCAATTTCTGATCAACACTACCGCCTGCGACAAAAACTCGAGGAATCTTCTTATCTGAGCTTTTTCTCGGTCTGAATACACCTTACATAACACGATTTTACGAACACAGTGCCACCTGATTAAAAAAAAAGGTTGAACCCCTCTTTACTTCCACAAAAAATCCATTGAAGAAGATCCATGAAAAAATTGAAAACTTAATCTGGAAAAGAACTGAGAAGCAACGAGCGATCCGGAAGGTGAGAATGAAGAAAGTTTAAGATTTTAGAGAACCTCACCGAAAAAAGGTAAGACAATCACTAGCGGGCCCCGAACACACCTGGGCCCTATATATATACCTGAGGCAACTGATAGGGAATACCATCCTAAGTCCTTCATCGATATCGAAGCCCCACCCCGATAATGATAACGATTCTCTGATAGACATTGCAGACGTGAAAGCCTAAATTCTACTTTGAAGAAGAAAAGATTCAAATCTGATTAAAATACATTCAATCGTTTTACAACCTTCGCTCTCTTGTCGATAAAAAATTACAACAAGGAAAACTGGCCATATGAAAGATTTTTTGTATATGATAAAGTATATAATATTTACAATTGTACCGCCGTATCGTAGAAAAAGATATAAAATTTCTTGGTCCAAGTGCAAACATGTCCTAACAATGTAAAAATTACAAATTTAAAAATATTTTTTGATATTATGCAAGCAAAGGAATTATTTGAAATAAATTTTCAAAAATTAAAGTTCAAAGAAAATTTCAAAATGGGTAAGAAGTCATTGCGCTCGGACCAAGACATTTTATATCCCTTCTACGCTGCGATGGTTCAATTAGGGTTTCGATTCCATGGACATTTTAAAATTTTCAGTCAATCATACTGTTATTTGTTTATAAATTCAGGAATGCACTGAAGTTCATACTATTTTCGAGTTCAAAGAATATTTAAAAATGTGGGAAATAAACCGACTTACAATTATTTTGAAATAAATTAGGTAAGTACTGGAGAAATAAATTCTAATAATTATTAAGTTAATTTATTTATTTTGTACCTTGAAAATCTAATTTTCGAGTAGGTACTAATTAAAAAGATGCAAATGTGCGAATAGGTACGGATTTTATCAAAGTATTGAGACTGGACAATGGTCGGATAATAAGAAAAGATTATGACATTATTCCAATCGAACTGTGTTACGAGTAATTATTTATGTACTTGGTTTTGCAAGTCATTCAAACAATATCTTTTTTATCTCTTGTAGAGATTTTCGTATTAAGAAATTGAGATTTATAGAAACATATTTCATTATCCCTCTTTTAAGAGATAAAAAATATAACTTTTTTGTGTTATATTGCCGTCAACCATATTTGTCGTATCTAATCAAGTTCTTTTTGGTAATAGATATATTTCCAAATTCCTTCAAACTATTTTCAATTATCGCTATCAAATTCGAACAAATCTTAATCTTATGACACATTTCAGTCTAGAAACGTTTTTTATTCGAAACACCTTGTATATAAGTTTGCGTCAATTAATAATTTATTAATGTCTATTTAATTAATTAAGTAAATAAAATAAATGAAACCATGTATTTAAGGAACAAAAAACAAGAATAAAAAGTTTAACTTTAAAGAAAACTGGATTTTAGAATAAAACGACTCTAAATGCTGTAAACTGAACAAGCTTTAAAATCTTCAATATCTTCGGCCGGTGTTTGCATAGAGATAAGCATACCTGACAAAATAAACCACTTCAGAAATCCGCTGGTCAGAATAACTTTGTGTGTTACTGATTACACGTATTATCAGGTTGGTCCAAGATAACACAGGTCAAAGGAACTGTAGAAATGCTTTCTAGAATTTTTGGGGCGTCTTATACACCAAAGGTGCATCTAATTTATTTTAAAATATGAGAAATACTATTATCCTTCACATAGATGAACAGAATTATAACTGGTTAGGACATTTATAATGCATCATCATATTTATACGTTTTTTTCTTATCAAGAAAAGTGAGGAACCATTTTTGTTAAATTAGTCTGGTCGATTCAACAAATAATAATTATCGAAATAATCTAATGACGGAGATGTAATAAATATACTTACCAACCAAAAAATAAAAATAAAACATAAGAAATCATTTACTTACAGCATCCGGTAATTGATGATATTGTAGAGAATTCATATACGCAGCTTTGTGATGTGAGGGAATTTGTACGTGGCCGCATTGGGGCTCAACCCAAATTTCCGTGACAATTTGATAATCCCCGGATCCCTCACAATCTTCAGTACCACCTTCACCGTCACCTGTACCTTTAAGCAATAATTTTTTACATGTTAAATATTGAATTATAAAATTGATATTTCTGAAACCATGTCATTTTTTATGCTTAAACTTTCGTGTTGATAAAATTAAGTTTATTAATTAGGATAATTGTATTCGAAAATAAAAACTTACCTTCATCTGTCTCTTCTTCAGATCCAGTATCTCTCTCTACTGTTGGATTCACAACCATGTGTGGTGGAAATAAAATGTACTGAATAGTACATGGATACAAGGCAGAATTATTTTCCGGGCCTTTCATTTGCACTTCTCGAACCATATTTATAATCCCTGCTGCAGAATATGCAAAATTAAAACCTTCTGATAGACGAATTCTGAAAAAAAATAATTAATTTTTGTAGTACTCTTCTTTTATAATTTGATATTATTTGAAAATACCTACGAAATTAAATATAATATTACATAATAATAAGACATCAATTAATGTAAAAACTTAATCTAATTATCACGTGTTCTCTTGTTTTGAAAAATTATAGAAGAATTTGTTAGAAGGTAAGGTTTATTTAAATAAACTTACTTAGTAATGGTAGAAAGAATTCTCGCAATCGCAGAAACATTCAACCTCGGCAAACTGATGGCCGGAATTGTCTGGACATAGGGTTTCCTAACAAACCACAACCAACGACCATGGTATAAATACCTAGAGAGCGTACTCGTCAAATGACCACCAGAAACAAGCGAATTTCTAGGTAAGAGTTGAGTTCCATCCGGAAATTTTACTGTGCTCAAATCGGTAGGCATTCGTTCGTACCGAATCAAAATTTTTTCTAATGCTTTGTGTATTATTGTACAACAAGGTGTTTCTCTTTGATCAGTCGGACGACTAGGCAGTGTTAATTTTGATAGTCTTTCCAACAAATCCGCGACAACATTGTGCCTTACAACTCCTTCTGTTCCTCCTGCGAATGCGATATTTAAAACCACACAGAGCGCTCTACAATTCACGTTTATTAGCGAAAAAGATACTGGTGGTTTGTCAATTTCTCTGTATATAAACTGCACGTAAGTGTAATTATCTACGAGAACAAAAGTTGCCCAGTTTTTCAACATTCCATAAAGAGCTGCCGCTGCTTGTCGATATTGAACCGATTGAAATCGCCCACTTTGATTCGCTTGGTGGAGATGTTTTGGCAAAGGTTTATCGTGACACAAAACCAGAGTTACTCTTTGACAATGCATCCAACGTGCCCATTGATGAGGCTCTAGGGATACAACAGGCTGCCAAATTTGACCAAATTGGGGGCAAGCCGCATCACTAAAACAAAAAAAGTGGGCTTATTTTTACACTTAATAATATTACCAATATTCCTTCAACAATTAATCAAAAATTTGTAAAGGTTTATTTTTCTAGAAAATAGGTACCTAAGTTGAGTAGTACTAGCAGACGGGTAGGTAGGAAGATAAAAAACCGGCATGCCACTTTTTATCGTGTCTGGAACGTTATACCAAGTCCAACCTAATCCTGGAGACCAACTAAAATGGGAAAGCATGTTGTCGCTTTCCGTTAGAGAAGTTAGTGCAGCCCAAAATCGCGAAACGACTCGCTGTCGATATTGAGACTTCAAAGGCTTTTTCGACAAGCAAGTGATATCATGCAAGAACTCATAAGTTGCTGAAAATAAAGAGAAATATTAATATTATATTAATTACATTTAAATAAATTTTATATTAATGTAAAATTCTTTATTATCATAATTACTTTACCTTCTATCGTTATCGTATACGTAATCGTATTACAAATTGCCATCGATCTTTTCTGCCACGGACACGATATCGAAAATTCTAAAAAGACGTGTGTCTTCCAAGGCAAAACAAAACAAATTTCAAGAGTATCTTCTCTCAAATTCATTTTCTTTATCATGTAACCTTCACGTAATCGACAACACAATAAACTACTCAAAGTGCATTTCACTTTTTCGTCAATCTGCTTTTTCCTCAAGAGTTGGGGGAAATCGTCTCCGTGAAAAAGAAATTTTTTCATGTGCCAGTCGGTTGAACTCCAAGATCCTTTTTCGCAACAGAAAGCACGGTATAATTGCCAGCAAAGAAAATTTCGATGGTAAATGTTCATATCGATTTCGTCGTTTCTTATCTGTTAAAAAGGAAAATTTTGAATATATTTAGAAGTAAATTTCTCAAATAATTGGAATATTTTCATTATTTCAAAACTTTTAAACACACCTGTTGTGGAATAAAGGAAAAATAGGTTCCGAGTGTGGCAGTAGCTAGAAAAATGAGTATATCTTCGTAAGGAACCAATCCATTTGCACAATGTGGATGATAAGAACTTCCTAGGTGTAAAAAACTACAGGCAACTGTTGTCGCTCGTAATTGTTGTATTACAGAGTCCATTACATGGGCGTCCGCAACTGCTACGATTCCGTCAGTCACAATAACTAAATCTGTAAAATAAGGTTAACATATTATTTTATATTCTGGTGAATCCTCCGCAGTCACAAAGAAATCCCCGATATTACTTACGCGCACAACTATGATCTGGAAGAAGAGAAAGAGCCAGCATCCCATATCGCACCATATTAACAAAACTAGTTTCCGGCAAAACCATTGACAAACTCGACACATTATTGTTATTGTTATTATTATTACTATTTCCTATACTCGTGCCTCCCTCTTCAAAAAGACCTCCGACTAATCTTTCGCTTTCCGCCCTCTGAGTCTCCAATTGCTGATTGATTACTCCTGTAACTTGTGCTACTTTTTCCTCCAGAATGTTCAACTGCTTTTCTATAAAATGCATGAGAGAACTAAGATTTTCCATGGTAACTAACCAGCCCTGCACTAAAACTTGCTGCGCTGGATTTGAGAAAAATGGCGTATGAGCTATTACTGTTACATAAATCTCGGGTTTCATCAGTCTTGTACTCCCAGGGACGATGAACTAGAAAGTTAAAGAACTTAAATTAAATGACATATGAAAATTAATTAAATGTTGTATGATTATAAAATGTACCGGTCTGGTGATTCCTTCCAAACATCTTTTTGTGGCCAGACAGACCTCATCAATAACAACTTGACCATTTTGAACATCCTGCAATAAATATTTTTCTTTATAAATATTCATTAACAAAATATTTGAGGTACTAAATGTAAAATACGAAAGGTTCTTAATAAAAAAATAAATAAGGAAAAGAAACTTACTATAGTAGCAAGTGATGGACTTAGATCTAAACTAAAAACCATCCTATATTTATGTGCGAGGAATATAATTGAAGTCGTCGAAGATATTCGATAAAAAAACTGATGGCTATTATCGGCATTCCAAGAAGATGGCTTTTCCTTTGGAAGCACCGAGACAATTTCCAATTCTGGTGTCTCTTCATTTTCAAAGGCTGATTTTTGAATTGCTACTACTGTATCTAAATGTTCGATTTTCCACTGGGCTCTCACATTACGAGATATAGGAAAACCTTTTTTCATTAAGAGAAAAACAGTCTCAGCTTCGAGGACTAATTTTGCCTTAAAAGATTAAACAAATTATATTCAAACTCTATTATCAATTTTATCATAATTGTGAGATCAATACTCTCTGAATCAATATACGTATATTAATAACAATAAACAATTGAAATATGGTTACTCATTATTATTAGATTATTATTATTATTATATACTTCTAATTTGTACAATATAATTATTTCACTGAATTAGGTTAAGAAAAATCTAAATAAACAATAATTTTGTATTTATAACATGCAAAATTAACTTCTAATACGTAAAATACGTCAATGAGAATTTACTGAATAAAGGAAATAAAAAATTCTCAAAATAAAACTAAAAAATAGATTTAGATTCCAGTTATTTCATTATTCTCTAAAGAATAAACAATCAGATTAAATAAATAAAGATTAAATACCTCCACTTCTGGGTAGTCCATTTTACTACTTTTTTATTCCATTAAATTTAAAACTGACACATGATATAAAGGTGTGTTTTGGCCCTGTTGACGTTCAGTATTAGGAAGCATATTTTAGAACTCCAAAAACGAATAATTTTACATTGTAAAATCGTACAAAGGTCATATCAGTTCGTGATTTTTCACTTGACATAACCTCAAATAAACAAAGATGAAACGGCTGCAACGCAGTTTATTATTACAGAGACTTAATTGTAGTAGTAAGAGACTGTGTGACTGTGAAAAAGTTTATTAAAAGTAAAACATTACTTTTTGATAACACATATGTTTTCATCCAACATTTCTTGGATATATCTGTCATACACAACATACACAATACAAGCAACAAAGCAACACATTCATACACGTGAATGAAGCACACACAATTAATCCAAAGTCGATAAAGTAGATACTTTATCATAAGAGCAATTTAGTTTCTTCAACTTTACACTCGCAATAATAAATGTTTATTCTTAAAACTAGGCGATTGTTTTCGTTTCGTTTAGACAGAGGTAAATAGCAATAATATCATATAGTTTAAGCAAAAAATATTTATTATTGCAAGCGTCAAGTTGGGGAAACTAAGTTTGCTCTTATGGTAATTACCACATGGCCTTAAGGTCAGCCCTGCTTTTTTTACGCGGTAAATTTCAAATATTTAGTTTTCTGGCTTTCTTTTACATAGAAAAGAAATGATTTTGAATCAGTAGTTAAATATTTGATAAATAAGTTTGTTTATTTAGTTTTCAGTGCAATTTATTTATAGGAAAAGGCCAAAGAATGTTATATGTTTGTATAAATTAATATTAATCAACTTCAGACTACTAGATGTTTTTTTATTGAGTTATCAAGAATGGTACAGTTGGTGACACTGATAGACCGTACGCTGCCGATATCACACCAGTCCAACTAATATCAGTTAATCAGTATACACGTATCACGTATGTGTGTACGTTGCTTTTCGACGTTTTTCGGTTAAAACGCTATCATGTCACAGCAAAAGACAATTTAATAATAAGGTTTGTGTATATATTTATAATAGTTAAGGTTTTTCTATTATTATTGTGATTTTTCAAGTCAAATTTCACATTCATAAATTATATATTAAAAAATTTAGTTTTAATTCTGTAGTAACAAAGCCACTCCCTGTCCCCTCCCATTTAACTGTCATCACACTTAAAGCATTTATATGACTAATATGTTAATTGCACGCGTTTTTCTTATAATTAAATTGAAAGCCCTTACTTTTAAGGTAATTAGAAATTTGTTATCCTTTAATTAATGTAGATTTAGAAAACTTGTGACATCAATTTTAAAGTATTTTTCCCAGCAACGTGGTATTCGCGATGCTTTCACTGTTGTCAGAGTTATTTTAAATTCTTTTTTATGTTATAAGCACTTGTTTATTAAATTTGGGAATTATTTTAGTACACGGTAATCAAGAGTATTTTTTTATTATTGCTTGAGCTCAAATAATTATTTGTCAGAATTTTTTTATTTGTCAGTAGCTACGCCTTACGAAAATTCAAGTAATACAATTAAAAATTATGAATTTGCCTAATTTAATTGGAAGTGTTTCGCCTTTACAGCGTACCGAGAAGCACAATGAAGCGCTTCCACCTACTGGTCACACTCGCGACCACATTAGCATTCGTGTCTGCCCAGAATCTTTACTTTGAGGAGCAAGAATACCAGTGTCCCCAACATTGGATCAAGTTTCAGGAATCCTGTTATCGGTTCATAAAAAGTCCAATTAGGGTTCGGGATGATGCAAGGAGAAATTGTCAAGCCTATCAGAGCGATCTGGTTACAATAAACTCCCTGGAGGAGCACGGCTTCCTCCTCTATCAACTACAATGGCAAGATCCGCAGCATCGCAAGTGGTACACTGGGGTGAGGTTACAGGGTGGTTACTGGTCCAATGAGGCCGACAACTCCCAGCTTATAAACATGGACAATGCCTTCCTTCCCGAACCAAATGATGGAGTTTATGGCAGAGATTTCCTCGCGTATTCCTTCAGCAATAGTTTAAAGAGGTGGGGCCTAGAAAAACTTACAGGTCATGATGAATTACTTTATATTTGTGAAGCTCCCATTTCAGTACTTCATAACTTGGTAGAAGATGACCGTACATATCAATATGGAATTGATATTGACAATCCTCTACAAATTCCTAGAGGTCCTTATTTCATCAAACAACCCGTGAGTAGTGTTTTTGACTTCTCAAAAGAGAAAGTAAACAACGACGTTTCCCTAAGTTGCCTCGCTGGTGGATATCCAACTCCGACTTATGAATGGTTCAAGGAACAATACGAAAATGACAGACTGATCGCTTCCAAAATTGATCCTTTATCAAATAGTAGATACACCTTAAGTGGTGGTTTATTGATAATCTACAATCCAAATCAGACCTTGGATCGAGGATCATATCATTGCCGAGCAACGAACGAGTTTGGTTCTATCAGATCTGAAAGTGTAGAACTTGCTTTTGGATATATAATGGAATTTAATCTGAAAAGACCAGATGAACGAGGTGACCAGAATTGGGGAAAAGCTGTTTATTGCGATCCACCTCAGCATTATCCGGGAGTAAAGTACTACTGGGCTCGAGATTATTTTCCAAATTTTGTCGAAGAGGATAAGAGAGTATTTGTGTCTTATGATGGGGCTTTGTACTTTTCTGCTTTGGAGCCGATTGATCGTGGGAAGTACTCTTGCAATGTGCAGAGCACTGCTTCAGACAATGGACGAAACGGACCTTTCTTCCCTTTGAAAGTCGATCCTCATTGTAAGTAAATAATGCGATTTCAAAACTAAATTTTCAATTTAAATCGGTAAAAAGATTTGATTCGCTAATGTAACTTTATATTACAGCATCTTTCCAGCAACTGAAATTCGCCAATAATTTCCCGAAGGCTTTCCCTGACGCTCCAATTGCAGGCGAGGAAGTCAGGCTGGAATGTATTGCATTTGGATAGTAAGTTTTAGCATAAGTTAATAATTATACCATAATTCCTTGCATAACTTAATAAAAAATGTATATTTCAGCCCTGTACCTTCCTACAACTGGACAAGAAAGGGTGCTGATTTACCTCGAGGATCTTATTCGACTAATTATAATCGAGTGCTAATAATTCCGCATGTAAATGTCGAAGACCAAGGAGAATATATTTGCCGAGCTACGAACGAACGACTATCAATAGAAAACTCCGTGCTTTTATCAATACAAGCTGCACCTAATTTTACAATACCTCTCACGGATAAACATGTCGATTATCAAGGAGACTTGACCTGGACCTGTGAAGCTTTCGGAATTCCGGATGTTTCTTACAAGTGGCTTCGCAATGGAGAGATATTGAATGAATATAATTTGGCGCCAGAGGATAGAGATCGGTATTTCATTCAAGATAATGTGATGAAGATCACTAGAGTTGATCCTGAAAGAGATCAAGCCATGTACCAATGTAGTGCTACGAATCAGTTGAAGACGAAATACTCTTCTGCTCAATTGAGAGTTTTGTCTTTGAAACCATCTTTCAAGAAGCGACCTTTGGAATCCGAGACATACGCATCCGAGGGAGGAAATATAACCATCGTTTGTAATCCTGAAGCAGCCCCAAGACCTAAATTTGTCTGGAAAAAAGATGGAAATGTTATTGGCGCTGGAGGAAGACGAAGGATTCTTCAAACGGGAAATTTAATAATCAGTCCAGTCTCTCGAGATGACGAAGGCATGTACTCCTGCACTGCTTCAAATCAATATGGAACTGACGAGACTAGAGGAAGATTAATAGTTTTGCGTGGACCGAGATTCACAGAAATGTTGCCACCTCGAATCATAACTGCTGTTGGTTGGAATCAGACCTTACGTTGCCATGCTGATACTGACGAAATGTTGGATGTCGCATACATTTGGATGCACAACAGAATGCGCATCAGGGATAAAGATTTAATAAGCAATAGACATATAACGGTGGAAGGAGGAATCTTAGAAATCATTAATGCTACGATGGCCCAAGGTGGAGAATATGAGTGTGTAGTTAAAAGCGCTGTCAGTAGGATTGTTAGCAGAACGATCGTTTATATAGAAGGTCCTCCTGGTCCTCCTGGAGGCGTTCAGGTTGCCACGATTGCCAAGTCAACGGTAACTCTTCATTGGACCGATGGAGCTTTCAACGGAAAGGAGATTTTAATGTACACTGTGAGCGCTAGGACGAATTGGAATAATACCTGGTTTAATATCAGTGAAAGTAAGTAGAAGTTTCCTTTCATTCACACCTGACTCTATCTTCATTATAGCTACTCCTATTTTTCACACAATTGTGTTTCTTCTATTTTTTCAGATATTAGAGCCAATGTCGTGGATAGATACAATGGCCGTAAGGAAGCAATTCTCGAAAACGTTTTGAATCCCTTCACTACCTACGAATTTCGGATTTCTGCTTTCAATGAATATGGCTATGGACCTCCATCAGCTCCAACTCCCCAATACAGTACTCCATCTGACAAGCCATTCAAACTCCCCAAGAACATCGGAGGCGGTGGTGGTAAGATTGGTGACCTTACAATTAAATGGGATCCTTTGCCATCAGCAGATCAGAATGGGCCTGGAATATACTACAAGGTCTTCTGGCGTAGGAAGGACCACGACACTGAATTCCAATCCCTAGACCTAAAACAATACGGAAATATCGGAATCGCTGTTGTGCAAATTCCTCATAATTACTACTACACTGAATATGAAGTTAAGATCCAAGTTGCCAACGACATAGGCATTGGTCCTACTTCTGAACCGGTAACGATATTCAGCGCAGAAGATATGCCCCAGGTCGCTCCACAACAAGTTTACGCTCGCAGCTATAATAGTACTGCCCTGAATGTCACTTGGGAACCAATCCAACAAACTCGCGAAAGAGTCAGAGGAAAACTCATAGGTCACAGGATCAAGTACTGGTTGGAAAACAAGCCCGAGGAAACTGCCACCTATTATCTTTCCAGGACAACCAAACCTACATCTCTTGTTGTTGGTCTCAAGCCTGATACATATTATTACGTCAAAGTCATGGCTTATAATTCCGCTGGAGAAGGACCTGAAAGTGAAAGATATTTGGAAAGAACCTGGCGAAAGGCGCCGCAAAAACCTCCTTCTGCGGTTCACGTTCACAAGGTCAATCCGTCCACTGTTCGCGTGACTTGGCGTTATGTTCAACCAAGTTTGGATGAAGAACCACTAATTGGTTATAAGGTTCGGGTTTGGGAAGTAGATCAAGATATGAGTACTGCTAATGATACGTTAATTCCAACTGGAAAAAATCTGGAGGCTTATATTGATAATTTGAGACCTGGAAAGGCTTATCATCTTCGAGTACTTGCCTACAGTTTAGGAGGTGATGGACGTATGTCGAGCCCTACACACACTTTCCAAATGGGAGATACGGAATTACTTAGAAGCACTGCAGCCAATAAGATGCTTAATAGCGCTTTGATTCTGGCCTGTTTCTTTCTTCTTAACTTTTTTAAATTTCGGTAAACTTACGTTAAGACTAATTTCTTGGAATTAGTATGTCGGAGATGTAATCTCATAAGGTAATATCGTACAGTGGCTACTGCAACACTAAATTTTACCATTTTGAATACCGGCAATTTTTTTACGTGATTTGAGTAATCACCCTTTGTATTGCCTTGTTTAATCATTTAATGAGTCTCAGCGTGATAAGCTTCTAAAGCAAAACGCCTCTTTCCTTCCATAAGTGTTCTTACCTTAAATATTTTCAAGGTAATCCAGTGATAAGTTTGATTTTATATGAGACAATTTTTTGGAATCAGAGTAGATAAAAAAACCTATAAGAGTAAAAATATATATAACACAACTTTTTATATTTCTTTCTTGTTTAAGGAAATAATTAAAAAATTTTTGATATTGGTTAAAAGAATCTCAATGTTAGTGAAACTGACTGGCGTTTTTGCTTTTGTTAATCATTTTTTTAAAATAGGTATATTTTGAATCGAATGAGATTTTCCATTAAAGGACAAATGCAATTCAAAATTAAAAGTACAAAAATAACTGAAAGCAATACACTTAATTGCGACGAGCAGCTAATGTAAAATAATGTGAATAAGCTCTAGAAAATAGATAAGCAGTATTTTTTTATTAACTTTAGATGGTAATCTGCAACTCAATTTAGAATTGAATTCAATTTTATTCGAAATAATTAAAAAGAAATTATATTATATTACTTTTACTTTATTCTGATTTTAAAAGCACAAATTGATCAGGCGCATTCCGCATTTTATTTGTATTCTATTTCACATTTAGAATAATCGACAATAATATCAACTTTTTATCATGTTAATAATCAAATTGTTGCACAAGCGTATGACGCTTACTTTGCATTTAAATTAATTTTAACAAGTTTGAAAATGAAGAGTACTTGATATATTTTATTATATTTGAGATTAAAGCGGATTTAGGATTAAATATTTTATTCTTTACCTTAGAGTCAAAGTTTAAAATGTCACGTTGTACAATAGAACAAATTTCCGTCCAAGTATACCCAGATGCATAAATACAGTTCACTTCAATTTTTACGAATATGTGTACAAAAAAAAGTTTGCATTAAAATCTGGGTATTTATTATATGTTAAGCTTCACACAGAGAATTATGTCGTATACCTTAGGATTTATATATGTGTATGTGGAATTTATCAATTTTTTTACTTTTGATTCATTTTGTGAAGGAACAGTTTATTGTATACATTGATTTATATTTCTTTTTCTACTGTTGTACTCTGAGTATTTCAGATTATGTACAAAATAAATTTTATACATGGTAATATTTACTCTTTTAATTACGACCCACATACGCAATTTTAAAGCAATACTTAAAGATTTTTTAAATTAATTCCAAGTTAAGCAAGCCTGGGTACAGTTGGAATTATTATTTATTAATTGAATAAAGCCTAAATTATCATTAATAATTATCATTTATTTGATTACATCCATAGATTACATTCAAGTAAGTCCTACACATTAACAAAGGTACACTCACGTACGAACTATTCATTATCCAGTAACAACTAATAAATAATAGTTGCAGTTGATAAACTTCATAAAATTAAAAATACTTAAATAATATCAGTACTTAAGATTTAATTAAATAATACAAAGACTGATAAAAAGTTATAAGTAATACATGGAGCAAAAAAGTATATGATATGTTGGCACCTAATTTTCAAACATATACATATTAAATAACAAACTGAATAAATAATATAAAAATCGTAACTATCATATTGAGAAAAAAACAGGTACCCATCTGTCTTTTTCTCAATATGACAGAAACCTCCCTTTAACAGCATGCGCGATAAAATCAGATTTTAATGTATAGTCACGCGCTAAATTATTTAAATTACGTCTCATAAATTGCACATGATTTACTTTGATATGATATATTTGATATGCTATTTTCAGGAAGACTCGGATATTTCTAACTTTACGTGAGCTGTTTACAGATGAGGAATATCGCATATAATATTGATTTCAACTTTTTTATATAATCGCTGCTCTAAGTCTTGTAAAACGATTGCTAAAAATAGTGATTGACATGAATTCGTGAACATTAACAGTAAATGATTAATTAATTTATTAATTAATCAATATCTCTAGAATTTTTAACAGACTAGGCGAAACGAGTTAATATCGAGATTTGTTATCTTCGGGAGTGAATCCGACTTTAATTAATAGTAATAATTTTAGATTTAAATAAAATATTAGTAATTTAATGTGACGCCACTCTAATTAACTAAAAATACATTTCAATCTGCATTTAATGACTCGATTTTTATAAAATCGGGTAAGTGAAAAGATCCAAGCTTGATGGGTCCCCTATTTCAATCAATAATTGAATTACTAAATATGTAATAGCATTATCTGAATGATTAGTTAATTATTTAATAATTTATAATTTTTATGGATTTTTTCAATAGGAAACCCATTTTTTGAGACGTTTCTCTCCTAACTTTATAACGTTATCATCGGTAAATCGATATGTTGTCCAATCTTTCTCAAATCTAAGCAACACTGTTAATGGATTTCTTTCAGGTAACATTTTACTTTGATGAAATTTTTTTATTACACAGTGGTCCCCCTCCAGAGTCACTGTGCTTTACTTATTCTCTATTAATAAATAGATTTTGCTACTTTTCTATTTTAATATATAATAATTGCGGTTATAGTCGAAAATTCTTTAACGACGAAATCACTAGGTATTTGGATTTTTTTTTCCCAAGATCTTAATGCGATTAATGATCTTAATTTTACGTTTGGTTAATTGCTGTTGAATTCCTTGAGAACTAGAGTACAAACACTAGTCTTCTAAGATTAGTAAGTATTTGGATTTGACATTACAGAACCAATTTTAAAAAATATTTTCTGTATATTTAAAAAATAATTTACCAATATATTATTGAAGTTTTAATAAATTTATAAAAATTTATGATATTTCACTCATATCAGAAAACAGTTTTTTTATGATAAAAGATTTTAATTCAATTTGAAGTATATATTACTTCCTTAAGTTATTAAATTTACATGAAATTTAGTATTGAAAAAGTAATTTAAAAATTTTCAAAAATTGGTTCTGGCACTTCTAAAAAATCTTGAATATTTTGGAATAATTAGACCTTTTACGTAGATTTTTTAGTCTTTGATTGACAATATCAAGGTGAGCTATTAAAATAAAATAAAAACAGAATTTCAATGTAGTTCAAAAAATTACATTGATTATAATGAATTGACTGACAGCTTTTCATATGATAAATAAAATTGGTATCATTTTTTACAAATCCTAAAATTTATTTTTGGAATTGAATTAAAAATATTTGTCAAATAAAAATAGTTTTTCAATATTTCATAGCACTCTCTCGTGTTAAAGTTATTGTTTAAAACATTCTTTGTGCGTCTGCCACAGTTGCAGTAGCGGAACTGCTTTTGTGTTGCGCAGTTGTTACGTAAATGCTACAATAATTTTATAGACGATATAAGAATAACATTGCGAATGTACCTCTAACACGTGTATATATATATGTAGTATTAATTAATAATTATATTACATTTTTCTGGAAGAACTGTACACTCGGCACATTTTTAGTCCGCAGCGTAAAAACACCGACAAAAAAGTGTAAAATTCGAAAAATTGTATATCAATTGAAAATTTAGATTATTTCTTTTCAAAGTTACTAATTAAAAATGCATTAAATAATACTTAATTTTTTATCATTTAAAATAAATATTGTAGAAAATATTAGTGAAAGTAAATACAAAGAACAAATTTGAACAAATTTCTTCAGGCTAATTATTTTTTATTTTTTTATAATAATTTTTTTGTCGGTGTAGGGATCGGAAGTATCTTAAAATTACGTAAATTATTGTCATATATCAGTTACACAAAGGTGAAGGTTTAAAAGTTAACATCGTTGCTCGAACATCGATTTGCGAACGTGTCTCAAAAAGTCTTTCCTTTTTTCTGACTACAAAAATTATCCTTAGATAATTTTGACACTAATATTTCAAAATATTGTTACTCGTAAAATTTCCACTTTTATCTACATTTGTATACATAAGAGTGGTCAATATTCGATATGGTCAACTCGAAATATATTATCGAACAAGAAAGAGTGCATATTTGATTTTTGGTTCATTTTATTTCTGTCTATGTTATATTTTAATACTGATTCATCATCAAATACTGAAAGATGTTTCAATTTGATAAAAAGGAAGAATTCGAAAATGTGTATATATAATATTCTCTATAAAACGTTTCGTTAAACTTTTTTTGCAAAACTGTTCCATCTGAAAATTCGAGCTTGTTATACATATGAATTTTTCATATTTGCGAAAATTCACTAATTTAATTTTTTTAAGCGACAACAATTTAATATTATTCTACTCTCTGAAACTGTAGAAGCAGATAGATAAATAAAGATAAATGTATATATTTTTTTTACACGTACACTGTAAAAAGTTATACAAATTCTACAAAAGTAGAATACATTTTTGGTGTTTCCACTTCTAATAATTTCCTTCTAATTATGATCTGATTTAAATGTTTTTGTTTTTTTTAATGTTTCAACTTAATACATATTTTGTGTATAATACTGAATACCCATGGAATTAATTTTTAACAGTGTACGTTTATAATAGTAAACAGTAAGAATGATATCGACCATTATTTTACGTTCACATAGTGTTTGATTTATAAGTCAAAGTAATGCAACAGGCAGCAAATATATATCGTTATAAGCGTTATATATTATCATTTTCTGTGCGAAATTCCGACCGGCGGTTCGCTGTCACCTTAGGAAAACTTTTTTAGTAACGCACCTGACTAAGTCACGACCTTAATGACCTGATAAATAATTATTTATTATATCTGTTAAGCATTAAGCTTATAAAGGTGTCAGTTCCACTGGAGGCTGACCCATTCTCGTTCTTAACGTTGCCACATCATCTTCTATTCGAATCAGCAGCCTGCATTTCTAAAAAATTTGTATTTTTTTTAAGTTTTAACTCAGAATTCATTATTTATTTCTTTATTTTATTCTCGAAATTCGGAAATAAGTCATTTGTGTATATACTTACTGTTCGTGCATCTCCTGGAGTAGTTATCCATGCATATATCATGTAACCTGGTATGCAAAGCATCGAGGACAATGCTGTAAACCAGCCGAAAACATGTGACCACCATGGATATTCGTAACTGAGATACGTAATCGGTTTCCACTGGACTAGATTAAAGATGAACACACCCTAAGAAAATGTAAAAAATATTTCATAGTGTCAAATCTCTAGCAAAAGTAAAATACATGAAATTCTTTTGAAATAAAACAAATTATATAGTACAAATTCTAGTAACAAATAATAGATAATATACTTACAATGCAGATCAATGGTGTGGTGACTGTCCAACAAAACTTCCACCAAATGAGAGGATAATAACCGATCATATCTCGCAGACCCTCATAGAATCGATTGACACCAAAAGCCCAACTAATAGCAATGCACTCGAAGAAAATAAGGAACAATAAACAGAAACCGGACACGGCATAAGAGTCCAATATCTGGAAGACATACATTCCGCCCTGTGATATACAAGAGAGGCCAACAAAATAGGATAGGACGCAGACTATTCCTATAAATATTTCCTTCCGTGGCCGAAGTAACTTGGGCCATTCATCGACCTATAATCAATATTGAAAAAATTAATTGAAATATTTCAAACTCAATGCCTTCCACTTCTAATTTTATTCAAAGGGGTGTTGAAATTTTGGTAAAAGATGAGATGAGATGAAATATTTTACCATAGCAGTGATAAATCCTTCCATAGTACAAAACTGTGAGTCAAGTCCTATCAGCAGTAGCATGAAGAAAAAGAGACAAGCCCAAACGGGGGCTCCTGGAAGTTGAAGTACTGCGGAAGGATACGCGAGGAAGGCCAACCCCGGACCGGAAGCTGCCACCTCAGCTACTGGTCTTCCTTGTTCATGGGCCATAAAACCGACAACTGAGAAAATAACAAAGCCGGCGAACATACTTGTCGACGAATTTACCGCGCATACGATAAGAGCGTCTTTGTATACGTTGTTATTGAATTTGTTGTAGCTACCCAAGGCCACTAGAGTACCCAGTCCGAGACCATAAGAAAAGAAGATCTGGGTTACTGCATCTATCCACACCTGAAATTTTTTTCAAAATAGTTCTATGAGAATCAAGAAATTAAAATTTCTTTAATTCTAGAGAATATAATTATAATTATAATCATCAATGATTATTCTTCAATCAACTAGTTCGACATGCATTTAATAATAATTAGAGGCAAGTTAAAAAGATGAAGATCAATCATTAATCCCATATGACATTAATTACACTTCCAACTTTATAGTTCTAAGCCAAACTTCAGGGGAGAGTATAATGCACGCTCATCTCTGATAAAGTTATATAATCCCTCATAGGGATTGGAATTATCCAAAATCCCTTAGCTTAATTTTATCCCTTCGAATAAAATTTCTCCTTAGAAATAAGGCTCAAATCTACCGATCTTATGGGTGGCTTATGGATTTATTCCATAGATTACTCTTAACTGTAAAAAATCCACCAAGTGGAATAAATTCACGTACTATCTCAGCTTAGTTCAGAAATGGCAGTTTTTGAGGGTGGCATGCAGAGTCTAAAGAACACAACTTACAATTGTTTCGCTTCTCGATATTTTTCATATTTTTTTCACTCTTATTCTCTTATATTTTCTAATAAAGCAATAAACCTCTTCAATTATTTCATATGAGTGTATATTTCATTCCGGAAGCTTTGAGCATGAGAAGGGTCGATAGAATGGTTTCTGATAAAAATAATCGTTTACCTCGGATTCCTTCAATTTCGATAAATTCGGCATCACATAGAACTTGATGCCATCGAAAGCACCGGGGAGTGTAATCCCTCGGATCAGTAGAACCGTGAGAAGTACGTAGGGAAAGAGAGCCGTGAAATAAACGACCTTCCCAGTCCACTTTACTCCTTTCCAGATGCAAAAATAACACATTATCCAAACCAATAAAAGGGTTCCTGCCAACTCCCATCTTATGGTGCCCACATGTTCTACACCATCGCTGATTTGAAGTGCTCTTCGCCTAAAAAATGTAGAAACATCACAGTTATTAAAAAATGAGAAAGATACATGTTTATTAGGATTAAATCTAAACATTATAACTTTTATTGATACTAACTCCCAAAATTCTTTAACAGGATCTGTGAGATCTGGCCACGAAACGTTAACTTGATTAAGACTGCACATTTTGACGAAGGTGTTCTCCTTGCTGGACGTTGTATTCCAACATGGCAGGGTTTTCCTCAAGTAAGGGTTGATGCAATATTTCGTATTCCACCAGTTGTTACAGCTGCCCCAGGGTAATTCTGTGGTACAGAAGAGGAATGATGAAATACTAGAACATTGATTATCGAGTGCCATCGGTTTTCGAGGATTCTCGGAGTTTCTATGTCGCGTTTGTAATCACGGCTTAGTCAAGCTTTGATTAGGCTCTGTCGAAATCTAGGACGTTTTACTCAGAAATAATACTGTTTCATACTTTCATATATCAGAAACTTCCCACCTTGAAATTTCAATTCTGCTTTTATGCATCCAAAATTTAAATACAAGACAATATATGGAAAATACATGTAAAATATTTACGATAATTATTATTCCTCGAGAATAGATTATAATAGAGTGAAATATGAGATTTTGCGTAATTGATGAGCCGAAATCACTAACCAGAACGCATGGACATGAAGAAGTAGAATATTGCCCAGGCAAGAATGACGATATAGTAGACGTTCATCCAGCAGGACATGACAGCAGCCGCATATCCGATTCCTTTGAATAAAGGCGCTATCTTAAAGACGCCTAGGCCACCAATTGTTAACATTTGTCCTAATGCCAGTTCCATGAAAAACATGGGAATACCGGCGAGTATAAGGGTGACAAAATAAGGAATGAGAAAAGCACCCCCTCCATTTTTGTAGCAGAGATATGGAAATCGCCACACATTTCCCAGACCGATGGCGAGGCCGACCTACAAACGTGTAATTAGAATACCAGGTTTAATTACAACTGTGCAAATCCAAGCAGAGTGAAAAGATTTACAGTGTCATTGACATTCTTGGATTATGACAATCCATTTTTTTATGATTATTTTTTTTTGTATATTCAATGTACATACATCTCTGCAAAATCTTGTAAAGAATTTTTTTGGACCTGCCTTTTCTACTTAATCTCGTTAAGGTTCTGACGAGGTCCTGGCCAGTTTAATTCTGACCAGAACCCTGTTAGAAACCCATAAAAATTTCTGCACAAGATATTGCATTTCATCAGGAATCATCTCTCATGATGCAAATCCAAATTCAAGGTTGTTAAGAGAGTAAAAGGTTTTTTTTGGGGAGTAATTTACACGAGTCTTACTATGAGAGACTTTCCCTACTGAATCGTGCCGCAGTGGGAAGCAACAGGCAGCTTAAGTAGAAAAGGATTATCACAGCCAGACACTGTAATATTGGTGATTAAGAAAATTGTATATTGCAAAATGTCATTTTTATAGTAAGACCAATTTATAGAAATGTTTCAATAAAATTAAATGTCTTGCAATGTTCATTTTATACTTGCTGAATGGAATATTGTATAAATCATGGGGTTGTATATAATAGCTATCAGTTTCGATGTTTATGATTGTAAGCCTTCCATTAGCAGAACAGTTTTTGCTGGTGGCTCTTAAGAGGATTAAATACTTGATCGAAAATGTTTACCACGCTGAGGATAAAATCCAATTTGGTGCTCCATGTGTCCCGGAGTGGAAGCTGCTTAGTTGTTGATGGACATGTTACATTGAGAGACGTTTTGGCTCCATCGATATTCTCTGAGTCCACCAGTTCTGGATCTCTCGAGGTCTCCGTCATGTTTCAACAATTGATGGCTCTGATTTGCCTAAACGCTCTGCTACCTTCTCGTTCCAGAAGACACCGACTTTAAAAGGATGTCCTTCAACCAGGAAGTTGTTGTCGAGACATAACAGCGAATCTGAAATAAAAACAGCTTTAATTTGAATTTTTTTTTTGATTTGACAGCTAGTTTTAACTGCTTTAATTTTTTTTGCTTCACGAAAAGTTCCAGTTACAATTACGATTACAAGTGTAGCTTTTTATATACAATTAAATTTTGATATCTGTAATTTCGCTTTATTGTTTCATAAATGTGCTTTTGTCTACTTTATGTCGAATAAAAAGATTATATAGAGCTATATTTCTGCCCAGCGCTCACTCCACGTCGTTACCATCTCTGTCATTATCAGGAGGGCCATTAATTCGTAAACCGTATTGCGTACATGCGACCCCACCAACTGTTTTGGATGTACAAACACATTGAGCAAGTACAGTTTATATCGGAACTTCAAAGCCTGTAACGTAAATTCCCTCTGGCTCAAATTCCATGCATGAGATACCTCTATAAACTATTACATTTTGTGAAATAATCCAATTAATTCATTAATGATTAAATTCGTTTACTCAAAAATGAATGTAAAGTTAATAAGGGCAGGTGGTGATTATCATAAGATCAAATTTAGTTTCCCCAACTTTACGATCGGTATAATAAATATGTTTTGTTAAAACTAGGTCATTTACCTCCATTTCATACAGGCGGAGGTAAATAGCCGAGTTTTAATGAAAAATATTTATTATTGTAAACGTAAAGTTGGCGATTCGATAAAGTTCTTTATTCAATTAAATAAGTTATGGCAGTACAAAATAAAATAAAATTCTACAGTTTAAATACGACATAAAATGCATAAGGTGAAATGTTCTTCCATCAGGGGGATAAGTTTAAAAAGTAATTTTATATACTCTGTGCTTGAGACTTTCTGAGAAAATAGAGGTTTCTCGATAAAGTGTTCTTTGCTTTCGCCAAGCAGGGAGAAATTTTACAAGAGTGTATCTTGAATAAAATAAAATTTACATAAGATGGGTATAAAGATAAAGATATTTAAACTACTTTTTTTATAAAAAAAATAATTGAAAATTATTTAGAATAGATTTTTTACTTCCTTAAATAAAAGGGGTAATTTCGGACAAGCCCCAATTTTAAAAAGTATAGGACAATTTTGCCTAGAGAAAAACTGCGGAAAACGATTACCCAATCGTTCCAGTTTCGAGAAAAGACAATGGTTGCCACTTTGCAAAGTGTCAAGATCGAACATCAAGTAAAACTGCCATGTCTCTCCCGAGGCAAATATTTCATTAACTTCAAGAGATTTTAATCAGATTCCTAATTACTCATTGAAGATTAGCTTCTTTAATGAGTTACAATGAGATCCTTACATCGAGTATTACATATTAAATTAAATTCTGGCTTTCAATTGCTTCATTTTCAAATTAATGAAATATTTCCCACGCTCCCAAAGAAGATTTTGATGATTTTTCATCTGGAATTTAATTCTATACTAAATCACCGCATCATTCTCTCAAAAATGTCTGTAATCAATATTGATAAACTTCTTTGACAGTTCTTATCTCCTTTTATCCGAGCCCTATTCTTTTGTCAAAATCAGACGATTGATGGTGAAAGTTGTCTTTTATGAACAACTACGGTTTTTGCTGATATGAAAAAAGCTGCATAAAATTACATTATACATTGCAGTTTGAAATTTTACTCCCTCTCAAAAAGAAATTATTATTCTGAAAAAGATTACAGATTTACTTGGAGCTGTAAAAAGTGAAAAAACAAGTTTTGATTAACTTTCTAAATTCAATTTCGAGAGAATTATCATTTTCAACACAATAAAAGAGAGGTCACTTATTATTTTGCATCATGAAAGTTTTCATTATCTCTGCAAATCATTATTTGTGTAAACTAGTGTCTAGTATATACAAAAATTTTATATTGTTTAAATGGTGTGTTTTCAACTTGATTGTCTGAATGAAAATTTTCAATGTAAGAGTCTCATTTTGCATACGTTAATTAAGTTTGAATCAATCGATTAAAAACTCCGAGTCTGGTCACTCAACGACCTTTAACGAGAAAATTGCTCTATCTTTTCCGTTCCGCCTTTTACTACTTAAGACTCAGTGGATTTCATTCACGTGAGATTACACGTGTATTTAAAAATTGCCTTTTCTTAGAGATGACATATTTATTACTGTCTATGCAATTTCAAATAAGTTCTGCATCAAATTCATTTAATATTGATTTTATTATAGCATTAGAATCAAAATACAATTTTTTTTTCAATATGTATGAAAAATATCTTTTTGCGAATTAACCCCGTGTGAAAGGGTAGTAATCAAACTCTTGTCAGCCTTTTTTCGCCCTGTTGATTCTTCAGTGAACATACGTGCTTCCTGCTTTTGGATCGTAGCCAACTCGATGTCAACGAAGGTATTTCGTTTGTTTCTTTCTCACTTTTTACGTGTATATCTCTGTACATATGAACACGTGACATTGTCCCACATTGTCTTTCAAAAATTAGAAAAAAATTTCTTTACCCTATTATTATTATTATTATTATTATTATTATTATTGTACTGAGATCCCAGTGGGATAATTTGTTCGAAATTGAAAGAATAGTTTCACATTATAAATGAGTCACCAAGGGTCAAGGAATTTAATTAAGAGTGAGTTGGCTTATTTTTATATTCGCTATCTCATTATACAAAGAGTTTAAAGAAAGAGTGAAGGTTATTCTTCTTGATAGATAAATTGGCCAGGAAGTTAGTGATAAAAAGTTGAGATTAAATAATTGATAAAAAAAAGGAACCAAATCACGTAGTTAAAAATTTAAATTTAAAATAAATTCTTGTTACAGAGGTGATGGAGTTTTATAAAGTAGGAAGGGCTCTCTTATTAGATTTATAAAGTTTACCTTAAAATACATTTTCTTAAATTTCATTTTTGAAATTATGTAGACCGAACTTCTTTACATTTCTTATCACAGTTATCTCAATCTACATATTTTATTTCATAGAGTCTTGGTCTATTTGAAATTGTTTCAATTATTTATAAAGTATTAAATTATAATCTTCAAATTTTCGAATTGTTCTTAAACTAAATAAATTCCTAAAGGCTTTAAGCACTGTATATAATTTCATAAAAAAAGTAATTGAACGACCCTTGTTCATAAAGTCTTCCCATTAATCTTTTGTGAAAAAAAGATAGCCAACATATTAATCATATCGTAAAAGGATTCTTAAAAATACATTAAAGGCAGGAAAACTATCTTTCATTTGAAAAAAATGCTCAACTCTTCATCTTAAATAAAAAGTGACTCGAGAGAAGCAAGAAAATACGCTTCGCCGATTTAATCGGTTATCGCATATCCTAGCGGATTTCCAGTCTTCATCGGCTGGCTTCCGCCAAACTCGGCGGCCCAAAAAATTGAAAAGTGAAGAAAAGAAATGTAAAAAGAGAAAGTAATTAATTCCTAGAAGCATCCAGAATAAATGAAAATTCTAACTATGAAAATTGGGTCAACAATAAAAAGTAAAAACAAAATATTACAGTAAAATCAGGTCTGTCTTAATATAATAAATTAAGGAAACGTGCATAATACCTAATATTATTGTTTGATTAATTTATAATTTATTGGACCCTAAGCTTTTTTCACCACAAATTTTGTTCTTCACTGTGCGATTTACAGATAGTAATTTATTTTATAAAAAGATAGTAGAACGGACCGTGAAAATGGTAAAAAAATGGGACCAGCCCGTCGGAATTTTACCCAATTTCCCGGTGGCCCAATTCGGATATGTTGTGGGTATATGCGAATTCATCGAACATAGAAGCGTTAAATATGCATGTCCGGCAGGGGGTCCGTGTAATAAAATATATCACCATCATGTTCTTCGCCCCCTCTCCCCCTTTACCCTTCCCCCTCCTAAACCATCAGCTCCCTCTTCCTCTTCCACGCTCATAAAAAACAGCTATATTCTAATTAGTCGAGGATGTGTTCGTTCCTGTGCCCACGGCCTTATATCTCTCACCTTTATGCATATTTTAAATCTCCATTTTTTAATTATAATCGACGACTTTTTAATAGCTAGTTACATTTGTCATTGAAAATTCAAAATTAGAACAATTAAATGAATTTTCTTCTCATTCATTATTCGAATTCCCACAATTAAAATATATTATTCAAAGGGATGTTATGCTTTTTATCTACACATATGCTTTATCTAACGGATATATTATATCCTTATTAAGATTTCCATATAAAGCATATTTAAATAACCAGACGATTTCCGGTTTATTATCTCGAGGTAAAAAGCGCGCGAAGAGTTTTGAATACGAAATAACGAACCTTTGATTGTGTCCTCGCCGTCGTTATAGATCAAAGGCAGAGGGTTGAATTTGTGGAAATCCGTGCGCACACACACACTGGAAAATGAGATAGCACAGACGCGCTTCGATAAAAACGAGATGTTTTATTTTCGGCGGTAAGATTTGAAAGTGATTCTGGGAATATTGTTGACGAAGAAAAGTGAATTATAAAGTTTCCGACGGGTTCGACGACACAAATGCACTGAAATCACCAGGAGGGTTTTTAGAACTTTTGATGGAGAGGAAAAGGATGCTGGGAAACGTGCGCGTTTCCTGGAATCGATCGTTGGGGAGAAACGCGTGTACGAGCCGTCGTGAAGCCCACGAAGAACTGAAATCGCCGTGCCGCCCTGGACCTAGTGCGGATGGTGCGGATCGGTCGGGAGAAGAAAAATGGGGATCTTCCCCTGCTCCCTACCCCCTGACCCCTGCCCATGGACCGACCCCACCACCCCATCTACCCTCTTTTTCGATCCTCGGCCTCCATCAACCAACCCACCTCACCCGTTCCAGCATAGAACATCCAGCATCCACCCTTACGCTGGGTGCCTCCACCACGGCCGATATCACACATCTGGTGCAGATCATCAACGTTCCGCGTGTAGTGGGGGAACCCCAAGATCGCAACAGTATATCATCATCAAGTTGACATCGCTTTGCGAAACCCCGGACTAGCAAAGTTTGCTTAGGTTCGCTTCCCAATGACGATTTATCCCGATGATATTTATGATAAGGAAAAGTAAAATGAACCCATGGTAACTGGTTCTGTTTTCTTCCGGTCTGTTCTGATCTGTGGAAGTCGAGAGGTCAACCACTCTGAGTTTTCCTGGACCAGGCATTATATTCCCGAAATAATATTCAGGAATATATATGTAGGAATATGAGGGAATATGTATAAATATATAAATATTCCTATGCAATCCTTTAATATTTCAAAAAATCTTTTATAAATCATAAAAATTCCTTAAATTCTCTTAAAATTCTCAAATTCTTTTGAATTTAGTCAAAATTACTTGAAAATCGTCAAAATACCTTAGAATTCTTAGAAACCTTTTAAAATTCCTCTCTAAAAAGATAGAGTCACAAAATATTTTAAAATATTTTAACTTTCTTGTGTCTTCTAAGTCATCACGAAATGTCGAAACCAAGAGAAGAAAACGAAACTGACACACAGATTTCTATTCCAAGGTTCTGACTCCCATTATCCCAATTCGCTTCAAAGGAAACAATGCCTTTTTTCTAGTACTTCCAATTTTTTTACACAAAAGTCATTGTCTTCTTTCAAAGATAAGTGTATCACGAATAAAAATTCTACAAAGTGTATTAAACATAAGTTATTAGGAATTTTCAAGATACTCATGATTAATATTTAAAAGGATTGGAAAATTACAAGTTAAAAACTTGGTAAAAAGATTTTCCGATCCTTCTTCTTAAAACTTCTAAACTTACAGTCACTAGCTTATCCAACGATAAAAGTTATATTCTCTCTGGGTTCATTTTCATAAATTTTACTTATAACTTCAAACTATAAACTCGCTACTAGACTCGTATTCAATTTCTTTTCTTTTTTTATTATACAAGATTGTAAGTCCGCGTGTCCAAATTTGTCCCTCGGGACCATCACCCGGGTTGGATTTACCGTCGTTCTGGGAGCTGATCGATCCATCTTCTGACCTTCTCTATTTTGTGAGCAGACAACGGAGAGAAAAAATTCCTATACCGCTGAAAAGCTAGTTGCAAGGGCGAAGACTTTTTCCCGGCTTTCTTCTCTAAATTGAAATTCCAAGAGGGAAATATTCTGACACGTATTCCCTTCCTATCGGGACCGAGATTCTGAATAGAAAATTAATATCGCCACAATGCTTTTCTTTTAGGGTATATATACATATATACACCTATATATCCCCCGTATTGAGTCCTGCGAATAATAATTGATTTTTCGTATTAAAGACACCAATTTTATTTACTTCTTTGCAAAAAATTTGCTCATTTGATAATTTTTTTCATTTTGACACATGTTATAATAGAAAAATAGAAAGTATAAATAAAAATAGAATAATAGGAATGTGCAAGATTTTGGATTATCACTATCATAAATTGGGGAGCCTTCATAAAAAGAAAGTAAGATTTAGAAGAAAATTCAAGGGTTCGAATCCAAAGGACATAAAATTTCACTAAGAATGGGTATATTCCGGAAATGTGTAGTGGTAACAGAACGCAATAGTCAGCCATTTGTCACACGTGCAACCCCATTTTTCTTAAAAGGAAGCAATTAGTTTTAGGGGAGAAGTCTGTAGAAAGTGAAAGTCTAAAAAAAAAAAAAAGTAATGCTAACTCACTGAAAAAGTCCTCAAAATTACTTAAAACCTTTTTAATTGACGAATGAAAATTAATATTTTTAGCAGTTCATTATTCTAATTTTCATTAAAACTTCTATCAACTAAAGCCCAAAACTAAGTGATTTCAACTCGCATTTAATTTTAATAGGGTAACTTTCAAAAGTTTGAACTTGAAGCTTAAAACTCGAACTTCCACACTTAGTCAATAAGTATAACACTCTCGGAAGACTGATTAAAGCCAAGATTATACGATTATAGCTGCGGGACTTGAATGACAGGTTTTAAAGTTAAAATTAAATTAAAATTACTTTTTAATTATTTCTTTTATTAAATAATGAATTTTTACGATAAATACATCATTATACATTTTAAATTATTATTTAACATGAAAATAAGATTCCAAAATGATATAAAAATATTTTTTTGGTAAAGCAAAGATGTACAGAAAGTACTTAAAAAATTTTCACAGATTTTACCCTATTTGAATAACAAATGGATGTCAAGTTCCCGCGCCACTTCTCGCACATCCTCTCGTCATTTGGGATAATCCTCTCCCTAGCATATGCACGTGCAATGCTTGCTTTGCACTAAGTGCACATCCAGCAGAATTTTATTACCAGCAGACGACCATATTTCATTATTTAACAAACAGTTAATAATAACAGATACTTATAGTATCTACGTATATGTCCTTTATTTTGTTTTTCTATTTTTATGTTTCATTCTTCTATATAAACATACTATCCTCATTTAATTGATTTCATCTTAACATAATTATCCTTTTATCTGGGAGTTGTATTCAACACTAAGAAGAAATTTCCCGACAGATTTAGAAGAGAAACGAGGTGGACCTACAGAAACGATTAATTTTCTTGTCAGCTACATCGAGTTCGTGATCAGAAAAAAAGCATTGCAACTATTGATTGTCAAATACAGAATCGGCTATAGGCCGTATTACGATCATACAGGAAGAAATAAAATATCTGATATAATTACGTTTCATCTTGCACTCAGAAAAAAGTTTGATTAAATAAAATAAACATTTTATTGCTATAAAGTTAAATAAAATATTTGCTTAATTCAAACTATTTTATTTGAAAAAAAGCGTCTGATTAATTTAACCAAACGCTTTCTTAATTCAAATAAAATTTGATTGCGTTGAAGTTTCGCGTTATATTTCGCAATTATGACAATCTCATAAAACGAACTATAATAAATGGTTTCGACAGTGAAAATTTGAGAAATTGATAAAACGAAATTTGTTTCCCTATTGATTGTGAAGAAAATTGGGTAACGTGGATTTTTTTTAAAGGGGTGAAGACTTTATAAATAGAACTTTATTTGAAGAATAAAGTTTGAGGATCTTTAAGGACAAAAATCTTAAAGGAGAAAATTTATAGTACGACCGGAAAAAATAAATCGTGTGAGAGGTTGTATATATATGTTGTTGTATATTTATGTTATATGTACGGATATATGTTTCAGGCTTGAATAAATATCCGGGGGTTGGCAAATGGCAGGATTCAGTGCTCAGTTATAGTTCCAGCCAAATCTGGTATCATCTCAGACTTTTAGATCCGTCAAGGGAGTTGATCTCTGTTCCCGCGTCTGTGCGACGGTCTGTTATATCCATAACGGATGCGGGGATGGATCGGTGTCACGTGAACCCTCCGGATATATCACAGCTTCCTAGTCTTGCTATATCGCCATTTCGTTCATCGGAAACGTGAGGAAGCCTTCGAGTCGAAGGCGTCGCAGGAGAAAAAAAGATTCAGTTTTTTTTTACTTTAAAATTTGTCAGTAATAAAAAAAATTGTCCATTATAAAATTATGTTTTTTTTTAAATCAAAATTACATAAAATCAAAATATTGAATTGAATTTCAATTGAACCACAATTAATTATTTCGCTCAATATTCCACAAAATTACTTCATTTTTATATCAATTTATTTTATTTTATTTCTTTTCGAATTTATTTAAATTTATATAAATTTTTTAAAATTTATTTACATTTTCTGATGTAATCTGCAAAAGTTAACAGATCGCATGTTCTAAAACAATTCATTATTTAGAAATGCATGTGAATAATTATTAACATATTTTAAGTAAGTTCCTTTTTTATTAGTTTGATCTATTATTAAGAATTAAATATATATTTGTAGAATATTCAAATTATACTGATTTTAGTGTATACGCATAATATATATATTGATTCCCGTATTATTATTAGTTTTTATTAGTTTGATCTATTATTAAGAATTAAATATATACTTGTAGAATATTCAAATAATACTGATTTTAGTATATACGTATAATATATATATTTATTCCCGTAAACACACATGTCGAAGAGTTTTGATGATTCAAAATTTTCCCGCCTCGCTAATCGATAATCTGGCGCGAAATTCAAATTTTGACACTGCCGCGCTGCTGATTGGTTCTAGGATTGAACAAATTTTCCCATGATGCCTTGCGCATCCTTTCCTCCAATGATGAAGCCGGATTGCTCTAGAGATCGACTGCCCGAAGCTGCCCGAAGCCGCCCGAAACCGAAGAGCAGAACAATTCCGGACTTCCGGTTGGTTCGAACTTCGGTCCACTTCGGTCTGATTCGGTCGTGTTCGACTGTTCGGTCCAGATTCGTGGTTCCGGTTCCGGGCTGTTCCGGGCTTCAGTTGACAAGTTCGGATTTGTTTACTTGTTAAAAATGTCATAAATCCAACAATTAATCAATAGCAGTTGCTAAAAGAATGGATATTATGATTCGGAATAATGAATTTATTAAGATACTAAAATGCCCAATATTTATCTTTGTTGTGTAAGCAAACCTCACAAGGTGTTTTAGGTGTTTTAGAAGAAAGAGCAGGTTATGTCCTCTGACATTTGCTATAACCACATATTCACAAGATAAATTTGCGTGGTTTTAATACTTTTCTATTAGTTATTATTTAATAATTATATTCAAAATGAGGCCCGGAGGAATATTTGTTATTCATGAGTTCGGAAAAAGAATCCGAAGATTGTTCGACGGCAATTATTCTTATCGAAAAATCCTTGTGCTCTTAATAATTTCTGGGGCAATTTTACTTTATCTTGGACCTCCTTTCGCCCAGTGGCTTTTCTCGGGCAGTGGAAAACCAATAGAAGGTAATTAAGCTCTATAAAATAATATTTTATGGTTATAAATAAATTTACGAAAAATTGAAACCAAAAACAGAATCAGATCTTCATAATAAATACCATTTTGTAATTGATTTTTGTTTTCACCGTCATTAGATTAATTCAATGAATATCATTTACTTTCAAAGTAAATCGAATTACTAAACGTAACGGAGTATTAATTTGTATTAATTTTTTTCAGCATTTGAAGATCACTGTATGAATGAGAGACTGGCAAGTTTTTATTTCGACATCGTGGATTACAATGCGAACGTTCTGCATAATCCACCGGAAGAAACGGATCATCAATATTTACCTTATATCGGCAATGGCATCTATGGTATTCCTATTTTGCCTGAAGCTTGGCTTTACATAAAACACGGGAGAACTTTATCTTTGCCAGTGCATTGGCAGCCATTGATTTCGCCTGCTTTACCTGAAGGAAGCTCTTACAGAGAAGCTACAGTCACACATTATACGACAGGAATAGTTTACAAGTATCAGTGCCTTAGAGATGGTTATTTTATAGTCTCACAGTATTATGCGCACAGAAATTTAGATGGAATCCTGGTGCAAGATATAAAGGTTGCAAATCCTTCCGCACTCTCCCAAGAAGTTGCTTTGAAGTCACAAACTTCGGCTCATTGGAGCGATTCTCACACCGAACCGCTCAAGTAATTAATTATTCAATTCTCATATAATTTTGACAAGGCTTGAATTATTTACAAAAATTATTTATTAATTCTAATTTCTATTTAGGATTCAAGTTGACGGAACGGTTCACGAGTTCAGCTTGACTTCCGGATACGTACAATTGCCTGATTCGAATAAAGTTATTGTAGTATCAATAGTTTACAAAGTCCCGCCGAAAGTTCTTCAAGTTAAAGCGAGAAGTTCTTCGAGATACGAATTTATTTCCAGTATTCGTTACAGCGATGCTGTAACTTCTGAAAACTATCACGTTGAACGTGATTCGACTCAGAGAAAGGCGATAGATGTATGAAAAAATTAATTTTATGGAAATTAAAATTTATTTACTATACTTAGAATAATTAAAAAAGTATTTGACTTTAATTTTGTTGATTTCAGCTTATGAAGAAAGCTTTAACACGTCAACAGCGAGGATTAAAAACTGATCATGTGAATCTGTGGCAGAGTTATTGGTATACAGGATTCAGAATTAGTGAATCTAAAGCAAAAGATGCTATCAACGGACATAAGATAAATTCTACAATGTATTATGTTTTGTCACAAGTACCGAAAGGTATTGCTGATGTGGAGAAAACTGTTTCGAACAACGAGGGATGTTATAGAGGACATCATACCTTGTAAGCTTCAAAGATTATATGTAGTATAAAATAATCTTCCAGGCAACATTACGTAAACGTACTTTATCAATTGAAGGTCTGTTAATTAAAAATTATTCTTATTCCTTTAATAGAGACGCGCCGAAGTTATGGAAGGAAACTTCAACCATAGATGCTGTGAATGAAATAGTTCATGCTTGGTTAATAACATTAGAAAAACAAGGCTGCCATCATCTCACTACCGGAAATCCTTCGGCAGTTCAACAAGCGATTGTCTTAAGTCTTGGAGGATTGAGATTCAGCAATCAGCATCTCGAATTCAATATCGATCCCCAGTATCTTCATCGAGATTATTTATTCAGGTAGGTTTTTAGTAATTAGCGGTTAGAAATTTAGAAGATAAATAAATTTAAAAATTGGTGTAAATAATAATCAATTTGAACAATTTTCAGACGAATAAGTTATGGAAATGTAACGCACCTCAATATCTCTGTTACTGTTAATGAGGATAATAGAGCAGTCTTGGGAGTCGCATTGGATCGAAGTGATAGCGTCTATTTTGCATGTGATGCTGGATGTCTTGATGATCCGGTTCCATTAAACCAATTGTATACAATTTTCCCGGTGAAATTGACGAAACCTTTGACTGCTATTCTGTATATTACATCAGATCATCAGCACATGCAAGATCTGCGAAATGCGCTTCACGTTCACACAATTGACGAAGGTCAGATTTTATTTATTTTTATGATTTATTTTTTTATGGTTATTCAAAATGTTTTAAAACCTGTTAACTTGATTTTTTCTCAACAAGATTTTATCATATTTTAAAAATAAAAGTACATATAATAAATGCAACTTAAATTTTAGCACCTGCACATGATCACAATGTTTTGGCTTTACACAAACACGGCCATCAACTAGGAGGTTTACCCACATTCTTTTGGGTAACAATCGGCTTCTTGATACTTGTATTTCATCTCTTCCTATGCAAACTAATGATCAGTGAATACCGAGGTCATCAAGATCGACAGAAAGTGCGATATAACAAACCGTAATTCGTATGCAATACGTGTAAATAATCTTATTAATATTAAGATGTATATATTATATTTTTACAAACAAGAATCCTATTTCATTATTGTCAGAATACTGGATTCACTAGAAAATAAGTTCACAAAATTTGTTTTCTCGACAACATTTATTATAGAATATATTAAAGTTGTAATAAATATAATATAAGGAAATAAGGAAATACAACCATCAGTTAGGGTAAATCGAAGGTTACAACCGCTATTCTGTAATTAACTCATGACACTCGGCCGATTCAAAAATTAAGCACTGTGAATATTCTCTGAACTCAACTTAACTATGAGTGTCAAAAATGTTGTGAGTTAATGCAAGAAAGATTAATTTATTTAATCATTCTTTGCTTTTTTTTGCTCTGATAATTGACTAAACGCATCTTACTTATGAAATTCTTGAAATTTCAGCGCTCTTTTTTCAATTTAACATTCTACATTCTTCAAATTACCTTAAATCGAAAGTAATTTTGTCTTCCAAATTTTCCATTTCGTATGATTACCAAGATTAATGTAAAACGAGTTCGAGTTAAACATACTTATCATCAATCCATATTTACAAAAGAAAAGAAGACAAGTTTGTCTTTTCGAGGTCTACCTACTTCTAACTAATTCGAGTTTGAATACAACTAAAAATCGACAACCACATTCTAATCATGAGTATCTAATTTTCGATCTCTAACTCTAACATTCGCATACAAAGATAATCGTACTTTAATAACAATTTTTGAAATGTTTATACATTCAATCATTCACTCAAGTTAAGTTTATTCTTCACTTTTTACTGGATACAAATAAATATCCTTGTTTGGCATCAACAGATATGCACTTGTTTTTAATGTGCATCTCCAGATAAATCCCATATTTATTTAATTCAATATTTTTTCCAATTTCCTTTGAAATATTATCAAAATTGCGAGATTAATCCAGAGATTAAATCTGTAACATTTCTATGGTTAGAAATACATAGTTCGATGGCCTTTATGGTTTATTTACAATATAAAATAACGTACACTTTTAAATAAAAAGTATAAAATATTTACAATTGTATTTTTATATAATTTTACCATCTTCTATCGAGGCAATGAAAGGGAATTTAATAAAGTTCGTAATTTCAGGAAATTAAATAAAAATTAATTTACATATAAGATAGTAATTTGCCTCGTGAATTTTATCCCTAACATCTAAAGCTTTTCCCATTTCTTTGAAATTGTTTTCAAGCATTTAATTTTAATATTAATATTTACATGTTATGTTTATAAAACATTCGACTTAAATTAATAATAACAGCCTAAAAATTTCGATTTTATATATCACTTAATGTGATTAGATTAGATTCTTTCATAATAGAGAAATTCACTCTTTTCCACATAAACTTGTATTTCTTACTGTAAGGTGTACTTTTTAACTTAGGGCTATAATGATTTAGAATACTTTGGTTTTTATTAATTTCTTAAATTTCTTATACTATAATTTTTAGTACAACACTGACTTTTATAATACTGTCAAAAAGGTATCCATTTTTAGGATTGACGACCATCCTTTGATGTAAGTAACACTAACAATCAATGAAGCATTCGTAACAATTATATTATTTTATTTCAATCTCTTATACTTATTATATCTATACGTCTCAAAATCATGAGGGTTCATCTTTAGGAGCCTTTAAAGTAGTAAATATTGTTGTTTAAGGAAGTTTAGAGAAAAGTTAAGGATTTTCTTTAATAGAAACTTCAAATATCTGTCTAAAATAATAAAGATGTACTTTGAAGAATGGAAGAAAGTTTAAATTTAAAAGAATGATTCTCTTTTGTTAAAAAATATTATTTTAATTTAAGTTTTTAATATCAGAGACTTCAATTAAAAAAGTTCTAGGTCTTTTTATTTATCTCTATCGATAATATTATTAAATCTATGCATTTTTTGCTTTACGCTCAAAATGCCTCTAATACTATTTCAGTTTCATCACCCATAGTCTTTCATTTTATTTACAAAGTAATTATACATAGTGTCTATTGAACAAACTTAATAATCGTGTCTTTAAAATAATAATAATAATAATAATAATCTCGAGAATGCGGCATTTCAAAAATCTATATACTTGTGGTATACTTTCTACTTAATTTTTGATTGTAGCTGTAATAGTATTAAATAATAAAGATTTTGATTGGCATAATATTTTATATTCATATTACTTTTTTCTGTAAATTAATTTTGGACAAAATTTTAATTTTGAATTAAAAACAAAAACTAATTAATAAGTAAATTATCTTACTACGTATTTACATAATGGAAATTTTTGTACGATTGATTGTGGGCAATCGATCTCTTCTTGTTTGTCGATTACTCTATAATTAATCATACAATGTAATTAATTATTAAAACTATTAATATTTGATTTAACTTGTATGTACATTTTTTCTCTTATGTATACATAAAGTTTACAATATAGTTAATTTTAAAAAATCATTCATTTTCAATTCGAAAGGGAAGTGTTTCTCTGACTTGAAATCTTCTAATGTTGAGATTAAACGAACAATTTGTTGTCAGACCTTTTATGGGACTTAAACTGTGGACTTATCTAGCAATTCTTTTCGTGCCGCAAGTTGATAACTTTTAATAATTATTTTATTACGCGTAGGCAACAAGAACGTAGAAAACGAACACTGATAGATTTATTATTTTACAGTTCCTCCCGCATATTTATGTTATTAAGTGATTAGCATCAAACTATTTTTCAGTATTTATATTTTTTGAGTCTCTTGACTTAACTCTGAATTATTTGGCAGGAAATAAGCGTTTATAAAATGGCAAGCGTCCTTTTTTGAATCCCCGATTATGTTTATTAATTTTCGATTAAAATAAACGAAGACAAAATATATATCTAATCATATTAGTATTTATTTGAAACGTAAAATGTCAATAATCGGGGATAAAAAATTGGTATATTTTTGCAATAAGAGTATTGCTCACGTTTCACGTGTTTTCGTAACTATTATGATATGAACTTCTATTACGAAAAATGTTACTGGATTTATTTCGCTGAGTATATTTGGCAAAGTGATCAGATTTTTTAACGAATTTTAATACAAAAACTGTACAAAATTGCAGTCTATGAATTTAAAAAGCCGACGGGAGACAAATTCTCCAGATACGTGAAGATTTAAAATTCAATGCGTCCTCGATTTTTCTTTTTTTTTTTTAATATGATTTTGTTAATTTTAATATTCTCTTTCCTTATATTTATTCACTTAATACTTGAAAATTGTAAAATTAATAAGAAATTGTTTTTCTGGAATTTAAACAACCAAATTACGGAATGTACCAACTCATGTTTAACATGAAACGAAACTTTTGCGCAAACCCTCAGGCAGTCTCCAAATCATAATAAAGTAGCTTTTGATGAAATTGAATCGATATTAGGTACATATATATTTACATAGGAAATCTATTTTGAATTAATCAACTGGAATACAACAGATTCACCAATACATATATCTCTTTAAGTGTATTACCATTAATTAATACTGTCTGATTTTACTGGACATATCTCGTAACAGCTCTCAAGTTTCCGATATTTTGATTTCAAGTGTCATATTTACTAAAAATTATTTATTTTAAGAATTATTAATTGTATTTTCTTTTTCAACACGAAAATATATAAACTTCTGCAAAATGCTTAAATAGCTTTTATTGAAATCAGTTTGCAATCAAAAACTTTTATATCGTAATTTAAAATTATTCAAGTTGATATGTTTCTTTAAAATTTATTTTGAAAGCTTTCAAATCACTGTGAACTTTTCAACCCTTTAAATTGAAGTTGCTCAATTTTGAACTATTACCATTCTTCTGATTATTATAAATTTGTATACAAAATCAAATGTTTGCACAGTTCTAAAATAGAATTTTTCAGTAAATTTAATAGTTTTTTAATACAAATAAAAATGTTTAAAAATTTTTAAAGTAGAAAAAGTATAAGGTAGTTGGAAGCCTGAGTGGTTTATTAATGTAAATAATCGAAATAACTAAATGGGGCTATTTGGGGAAATTGATACATTAGAATATATATTTTGCCTTATTTCATTAAATGTTGACCTTTGGCCTGCAAAGTAGAGATGAGAGTTTTGGTAAATATTTTTTTTTGATCGTGGGAACGTTTTTGTGCGAAATAGGAGTGTATTTGTTGTGTCGACTATATAGGGATGTGGAAGATGTACCACTCATTCACTCAATATAGGATTTCTGTGGATATCGATACTAGTTTATGAATCAAGTTACCTATTGATTTCTTCTATCTGACGTCAAACATTTCTTTACTCACTTTGGAAATTCCGAGTTTACTAAAAATACTAAAGTAATTAGATATCTTCCTCCTCGAGAAAAATCTGATCTCTTTAGTAAAATATTTTAACTAGCCTCAGGGACTGGTTAAAAATATTTTAAAAACTAAAGTATTAGTAAACTCTAGAAGAAGAGTTTCTTAATATATTTGAGACAATGCAGATATAAGATTCTAAATAACTTCTTAAAATCATAAATAATTTCTTAAGATTCGCATCAAGTTCGAAATATTGTTTTAAGGAAAATGGAAGACTTACTTCAACGCATATAAACTTATTCAATATTCATCCTAGTTTCAGCCTCTTGTTTCATAATAACATATAAAGTACATTTCAGTTTTGAAACTTACTTCAATGTTTTGGCACGCGAGAGATCTTTGCTTATATAAGCATTTTATATAGAACGCAACATCTGAGAAAAAGATATTGAAATTAATAAAAAAAAACAAAAGTTGGAATTATTAAGGTTTTGTACTATTTTTAAGGAGTAATCAATACCTCAATTGTATCAATAAATTTTGTCCATATGAGAGAACAAGGGAAATGCAATGACTCTGGGAAATCAAAGCTGCGTATTGGAAAAAGCAGTTTTTGTTCAGCTCCGTGTCCAACATTTTTGATAAAAAAACATTTTAAAAACGGAAGAGATTCGTAGAGACTCTTTTGAATAGGGACTAGATAAAACCTATTGTGGGATTAATAACTTCGCTTCAGGACTTCAAGAATGATTTATCAAGCGAATCGGAAGAAATATATGAAATCTTTTTATATTGGTGTTTCGTTTGAAAAAATGTGATATTACTATAAAAACTTTTTTCTTTTAAATTGTTAGTAGAAATATTAATTTCGCTATCGAAATCAAAGTTTTGTAATTTTCAAAAGTTCTTTTAAAGTTGATTCGGTTTTACAAGTTCTCTTCAACATTCTTGTTTTACAACCTTAAGTTGTGCAATCGTTTGTTTTACGATTCTTTATGCACAACTTTTTAAAATTCTACGAGGTGAAGATTAAACCAGTCTTCGAAGACTTGGTAAAAAGATCTCAGGGCTTCGATGTGAAAATGAGTTATTTAGCACGTTTGTTACAATGTCGGAAGAAGTTCGTGATTGGAATTCCCTGAGAGCTGATACTTCACTAATCAGACGTCCGATAATAGTTGGTCTTTCTCGAATGTCTTATTGTGAGGAAATTTCAGACAAGGTTGGAGACGCACTATGTAGTATTTGATCCTCCGAAGGATAGTTTATCGGGGTAGATTTTGAGGCCACTTTTTCTGAAATACTGAGAATAATTTCCATATCTACGTTCTCCATAGATTCTGCAGCCTGAAAAACAATTTTATGCTTTTTTAATTAGGTGATCTGTATAGAGTGTTTATATCTTAATTATAGTAGTATAAGTTTGCTTCTCAATAATTGTTCTTAAGCACTATTTTATACCTATAGTTTAATTTAGGAAGAATTTCAATATAAATAGAATGCTTAGTATATATATTAAGAAAATACCTATTATGAAAACACATTTCAAATTAAATTCTTTGCAAGAAAATCAAGAAGCGAAAACGGAAAAGGAAAAAGGAAACTTACCGACATGGAGTTGGTGAAAGACCCGTTTCTGTATTCAGTAAGATCCTGATTGGACCTAAGAGTGTGGGTGGCTGGGCTGGATGGATCTGTGAGCTCAGGAAGCTCAGGCACGGTGGAGAGTTTGCACTCGTTGTCCTCATCACTGGTCTTTTTTGCCTCATACACCTCCTTCTCGACCTTCTGCATCGAATTTCGTGAGGTTTCGGATCCTTCGGTGCTAGTGGCACGATGCTCTGGACAGGGAGGGAGATGTATGAAGGCGACCTAGCTAAGGGAGGTTTCCTCCACTGAAGGGCTTGCGGCTAGGCTCCGTTGTGGCTCACCATTCGCATGCTTCGGTTCACCTCCACTGCGTGAACCTACTCGAGGTAATGTTGGAGGTGGGCTACTTCTAGAACCCGACGTTACACTCAGCATTGTCTGACTTCGAGCTGCTGTAAACCGCATACTATACGCTGGACGCTGGGTTCCCTGAGTACCACTTGTCTAGAATAAAAAAGGGAACAAGGTTTTATGGCAATATGTGTCATTATACAAAAGAGGGTGTCTAATAAATTCTACCCACGAAATTCCCGGACGATTTCCGAATTTTTTCTGCGTATAAATATATAAGATCCCTCTTCCTATATAGAATCATCATACAATTGAAATAATAGCTATATATTTACAAATCATATAATATTAATAAATTTATATATTTTATTGTTTAAATTAATTTATTATTATTATTATTATTATTATTATTATTATTTAGTATTTAATAGTATTTCTTACTATTGTCATTCATTAACTCCTAATTGAAATGAAGTTTCCACTTCATTAACTTCTTGGAAGGAGGGATGTAGAAAGTTTCGGAAATTAACGAAGTCAAACCGAGTTTACCCGATTTTCACCTGAATGACAAAGTGTAAACAATACTCCCGGAGCCTGTCCTTGAGGTCTATCTCGAAACAAAAACTCGTCAAGTACACAAAATTGCTAGCGATTGCTAATAGAGAGGAAAACTGTGTTCTTCTCAGTTACTCGACGTTCAGATAATTATTTTGTTCTGAAAGTGAATAAAAAGGTGAAATAATATGATTGGGGTAAGTATTTTTATTAATTAATATTATGAGATATAATAAAACGAAAAAAAATGTTCTAAATTTATTGAAATTTAATTCATAAAATGAGAGTAACCCAACATGCCAAGTTATTAAGCTTCTAATTAAATTCTGTTATTTCTATCAGAAATGTATTCGATATCATCTCTTTGTGTTGAATGCAAGTAAATACTCAACACTAATTTCACCTATATTTCTAAATTTAGGTCGCGAACTACGAGTACAATTTGTAGGGCCGTTAAAAAAACCTCTATCTAAGAAATAAGGAGAAGGTAAAATAAGAAGTAGAGTTCAATGAATGAACTATTTTTAAAATACTTTACTGACAATTAAATTGGATCTCCTAGAAATCTAGATCACGCAAATAAGAGATAAATAATCGGTGTATGATAATTGCTAATAAAAACCTAGGAATTTACAATTTGAATTAAACGTAATTTGAAATTGCCGTTGAAATAACTGAAATACAATATATACTTTTATTCTGTTTTAGATATTGCAAGATATCATCCTAGTTTGCAATCTCTGTGACTCTGAAGTTCGCGTGGTTGGATTAAAAATGCACACTGACAAATGCCAGCCCAAGGATGTAATCAGAGATGAAAATGGAATCACACAGTACGAAGATTTCAAAAAGGCCAAAAAGGTCAAGAAGGTCCAGAATGTGCAGAAAATCGAGAAAGTCAAAAAGGTAGATAAGGTAAAAAAGATGAAAAAGACCAAAAAGGTAAAATCTGTCGAAAAGATAGAAACAGTGCAAGAGGTAGAAAAGATAGAGAAGATGGAAAAGGTCGAAGATATAAAAACGGTCGAAAAGATAGAAACAGTGGAAGAGGTAGAAAAGATAGAGAAGATGGAAAAGGTTGAAGACATAAAAACGGTTGAAAAAATAGAAACAGTGGAAGAAGTACAAAAGATAAAGAAGATGGAAAAGGTCGAAGATATAAAAACGGTCGAAAAGATAGAAACAGTGGAAGAGGTAGAAAAGATAGAGAAGATGGAAAAGGTCCAAGACATAAAAACGGTTGAAAAAATAGAAACAGCGGAAGAAGTAGAAAAGATAGAGAAGGTGGAAAAGGTCGAAGATGTAGAAGCGATCGAAAAGGTGGAAACAGTGGATGATGTAGAACAGGTAGAAACGAACGAAAAGGTCGAGACAGTCGAAAGTGAAGAAGAAATCGAAGACGAAATCAGAGAAGACAAGAAGGCGATCGCAAGCGAAAGAATTGCTTTTTTATTAGAATATGCAGAAAAATTCAGGAAACAAAGAATGGAAAAGTTAGCAAAAAAATCTGCAGATCATTAGAATTGGTTTGAGAAACTAAAAGAAAGTTTTCAGTTTTTTCTGCAAAAAAAAATATTTATTTTATTCATTAACGTATTTTTATTTTCTTTACGTTTAGAAATTTTTTCCTTATTTTTGTGATCTTGAAATATCGAAATGTTACTCTCGATATTTTTTGATGAAGATTCCTAATAAGTTTTTTCACCAAGAATTTTGTTACAAAATGTAATTAACCAATACATGATAAGAAATAAATAAATCTTCTAAGTAATAATTTAAAAATGATTTCTTCCTTATACCCAATTTTAAACAAACTTTTGAAGGTATATTTCCCAAGAATAACAAAAAATAAGTTTTTCAAACTTTATTTCAGAAAAAAAATTAATTTCAAAATTATGTCGTACCTATTTAAAAGCTGTATTGAGTAGAAAAACGAGTTGGTGGAAATTTTCCTATACCCTGTAAAATTTATTCTCAGCTCAATGCTTCAAGTTATGTTCTCGCTAAACTGCAGGTGTGTATAGGAAATTCGTGGGATTTATATTACATATTCAAGTTTATACCCAATGGTATGGAGACGATCTAGGATTTATATTCCCTTCCAGATATTCCGATCTGTCCCGATCTATATCATTTATTCAAATTCGACAGATTCCCTTTTTCTAGATCTGCTTTATATGACCCTTTTATTCAATCTGAATGATTACATATTTTTAATATTATACCCTTTATGTCAGCCCGTCTCACAGTTGTGGGAAAACTAAAAATTCTTTATTTGATATTTCTCAAAAATTTGTGATAAGTGTCAAATCCGAGAGATAAATAACGCAGTAATGCTCAATTTCAATACACCACGAAAATACATGGAGATTATAAAGGATGAGAGATCATAAAAAAATAATCTACAAGACGTCTTATTTGAAGTTTTAATGCAACTCTGTGTGCTTGACGTGAATCAACTTCGGGCTGCCCTCGAGGGAAAATAGACTGAAAAAGAACAACTAAAAATTCCTGTAAAGTATGAAAAAAAACTTACATGGGGTTGTCCGGACCTAACATTCTTGGAAGGCTGGAAGAGAACTAGGTATACTTTTGGAGATAAGAGGCAGCCTAGGGCTACTGTCGCTGAAATGTTGATGCACATACACATACTCGCTATTTGAATCTGAAAACAGAAAAAAAATTTTCATCACTTAAATATCAGGAAGTAGTTCAGTGAAAAGAAGCGACTTTCATTTTGAAAAAAGGTTTCAGGATATAAAATGTCATGAAATGTATATAAATATAAGTAAACCTTATAGTCGTTGTTGGTGCCGAAATAAATCGGGACGAAAGCCAACCAGACGATACAAGTGGAATACATAGTGAATCCGATGTACTTGGCCTCGTTAAAGTTTTCCGGGATTTTCCTTGTCTTGAAGGCGTACAGGGTGCACATGAGAATGAGAAACATGTTGTAGACAAGAGACATCATGAGTGAAAAGGTTGATACTCTGCAGGTCAGGACAGCCGTTAAGGGATAAGGGTGAATCTCCTTCGTGTCCGGTGGTTCGATTATCAGCCAAAATATAGCACCAACCAGCTGAACTGCAGTGAGCCCTGTACAGACGGGAGTTACATAATTCGAAGCTCTCCATTCATTTGAATATTTTCTCTCAAATTTCCCGCAAGAGTTTCCTACCAACTTCGCATCTTCATTATTGATTCAATTCCATGTGAAAGCTTAATTTGTATGTATAATAATATACCTTCAGAAATTACATTATAAATAAGTAATTGATAATTGTTAAATTGATTGATATTTATTAAATATGTATTAAGAGCAATGACAAAGTTGAAACTCACCGATAGTGATAGCGACCTGGCTCTTGGGGGATGTGAAGGAAGGTCTCTTCATTCTACGACCTTCGTTAAAGATCCTCGAAATCCTGTTCGTTTTTGTTAGAATTGCACTGTAGCAGATGCTCAAACACAGGCCGAGTCCTATTCGCAAATAGGTGCAATTCCAGAAAGTTGGTTTGCTCAGAATTACGAAGCTCATTCCATAGCAGGAGAGGATACCCACCAAAAGCACATAACATAGTTCACGACCAGAAGCCATGATTACTGGAGTTCTGTTGTACCTGTTAGCGACAGTAATTATAATCCAAGGCCATTAACGCGTTGCTTTACTAGCTTTACTATATAGTTGGGCTTGTTTTTCTGACACCTCATGTTTTATAGACATCGTCTCAGGAAAACTAAGATTCTAATTAAAAATAGAATCCTGTATATCTTTAAGAATCGAGAAAAAGTTTTTAATTCGGAAATTTGATTTTCATCTTCATTATACTAATAAATTCATTATCTTAAGGAGGAGTTTTGAGTACAATCTTGAAAGCTTAAAGGTAAAGCTTAAATATCGTAACTGTCGGAACACGTAGGCTAATAGTTTGACTCTTCTTCTCATTTTACAAGATAATTGCCTTAATTGACCTACGTCAATTGAGTGTCACGTTTCACTATGAATCTTTAATTACCACTTATACTCTCGAGAAAAGTAATACTTAAGACTTAATTTATTTTGGCAACAATCACATCCCCTTCTGAAGCTTGCAATGCAATTTACAATTAAAATTATTTAGGTCAATATTGTTTTTTCAAGAAAGTGGCGCTGACCTAAAAAGAAAAGAAGTCTATTTTTGTTTTACTTTGTAAAAACACTCAAATTTAGTTTCTCGATAAAATATTTAAAGAGGGAAGATGCTTGGATTAGATTAAACTCGAAAATGAACTGAAGGTTCAGAAAATAGGGCTTGGAATTGTTTGAATTTAAATTTTTAAGAAAGTTAAATTACCGGATGAAAACAGCAGTAGTAAAAAGAGTGCTGAAGATTCCAATGGAAGCATATGCGAGAGGCACTATAGCCCAGGGGCTGGTCCAGGGAATAACTTCAGGAGTGAGTTTTATACAACTTGTTTTATTTTCATTAGGAGCATAACCATCGGCACATCTCTGACACGAGTCGTTGAAAACATAAGCCTCCTGCGGGCACTGAACACAACTCCAGCAACAGGCTTCCTGAAACGGAAAACAGAATTCTAGAATTAACTTCAAATCAGAATTCAACATTAAATTGTTGATTACTAATTAGACTGTGAATTAGGTACAGAATATGGCCCTTTCGGATGCTATATTTTAATATCATTGAACGAATTAAAATTTTTAAAAAGATATCTTCAACTTGTTATTAAAAGAGCTTATTAAACAGAAAGAATGTTTCAGAAAGCACTTGAAAATAACGAAAAATTTACGAACGGTAATTTTCTAAAGTTATACTGCAAAAAATAAGTAAGTGGGTCAATTACGGGTCTTGACATTTCTCAAATATTAAAAATTAAATCAAGGTAAACAATTGTTATTTCTCTCATTAAGAAAATCTCTCTACTGATTTTAATGAGCTGGAAAATGAGTTTTTGTTTGTTTTGCGCCGAAGTTTCAGTGTAAAACAACTTTTTTTCGGTCTTACGATCGATTTTCAGAAAAATCATATAACTTCTTTCTACACATCCGTTACATTTCCTGTATCAAGATTTTTCTCTCTAGTTCCATTTTCGAGCGAGATTTTCAGCTTTTTAATGCAAATACATATACATATATAATATATACCTCTCCAGATATACACTTATATCCATATAGTATAAGTAAGAAGAGAGAAGAGAGAAGAAGGACTCGAGGGAGCGACTTGCTCCTCTGAAAATAGATCCAAGAAGAAGTTTGTATGCCCAAGTAGGGAATACAGGAATAGTAAAAAAGATCGGGATTTCAACATCATCGCCTCGAAGGAATCCTTGTGATTATTGGAAACGCAGCGCAATAGTCCTTTTTAAATCGAGTGAAATGCAGAGCTCACTTTTGTTGAGTAATGGTCAATGGGTATAAAATGTTCGGTCCGATCACTGAATAAGAGGTTTCCTGTGGCTTTTACCAATGTAAGTAAAGGAGAGACGACATTGCTTCCTTGACCATTTTTTAAAGTAATGTTCAATTCAATGAAAGGTTCCACAAGCTTTTAATACCTTAGAGGAAATTATTTATTATCAAAATGTTTCTAATGTTTGAAATAAAGCTAGGAATTTCGAATTAATTTTTTTTATGTTATATACAATATTTGTATATGTATTCCATATTCAAAATAAGATATGATTTTGCTGACTGCCAAAGGATTACTTCTTAGCTTCGCAGACAACATTCTAAATTCGAAAAGTCCTCCTTCGAGAAATCTTCTTCGATGAACTGTCATCGTCTTGTATCGGGAATGTCGCTTCTTTTCCGAGGCTTTATCGAGACCAACGATATTAAAGTAAATTGGAAAGATAAAAAGAAGAGAGCATTCCCCCCTCAAGCTGTGTATGAGTGTTCCTATCGCTTTCTGAAATATCCTTCAAGTTTGGCAAGAAACTTTTGATAAATAGTTTTTCAAAGGAGAAATTAATTAATAAAAAGATTATTGGTGGCGCTCATAAATTATTTAAAAACACCAGCCCATTTTTTCCTGAAAGAGCAGAAAAATTTTGTTATAATATACTTTGATTATAAGACCATAAACTCAAAAGGGTAATTACTGGGAGGGAGGTTTAGATGTGCCTAAAAGTTTTCTGGTAGTTCGTCGATTGACGAGAGAGTGATTTTATCGCCATATATAGACCATACATTCATCCTAACACATGAAACCTATGCTATGTGCTCTATGCTAGGAATGTGGTTCTCACAAATTGATGCAATTTACTTCCTTTCATCCACAAACCATATGGGTCCTTCTATATGTAGAACCTATGAGATAGAATTGAAATAAAAGTCCAAGCTGAAAGAAACGAATTTCATAAAAGAATTTGCGGAACACACTAAAAGGTTGTTACATTTTGATTTTTCATTTATTTAATGGAATTTCAATCATCTGAATGTGTCTTAAAAGCTTGTGAGAGTTATCAATCAATATTTACCTGGATATATTAATTTTGTTTGGGATGAAAAGTACAGAATTTCTATCGACTTGCTTGGAAATAGAAATTTACTGAAGCTGAATTTTACTTCCTGTTCTCACCCTGAGCAAACTGTAAATCGACAGTCGTTAAAGTTGAACGAACTACTTGAACAACTATTCTCCAACTCGGACGCAAACCACCAAAGGGAAGCAAGACTACATTTGAAACACAAACAATAACTTTGATTATTGCGGTTTGAATGTAACTCGAATATACCGCACCCGAACGTTATGACTTATCAAGAATCCGGCGCATAATTACCTTCAAAATTATGCTACAAAAGTAGTTGTATTTTCTGCTTTATATGAGAGATTAACTTTAAATTGAACGTTTTACACAAACAATTTGTATGGCACATTTTGTTTCCTTTTATCTTCATCGAGATAAATGACAATAAACAGATTTTCGATTAAAAATTAAAAAAATCGTGTTCAGTTTGGGAAATTTTAGTTAAATTGTTTGTGCCAATGAAGGGGTTCATAGTATTTTATTTAGTAGTAACCAACATTCATGTTCTCGTAACCCAAATAATGTACAGTACTTCCATTATTTATTGAAGCGACAGAATGACGCCATTCTAAAATTGAGTATTGAGCATAAACTGCCGTTCACAGAAAACATTGCTGGAAATACGATTTTCGATTTAACGTTTAAAATTATAATAAACTGTGTTATCTATAGCGTATTAATTATATAAAATTATAATAAAAACTCCACTTTGCATACAAAAGGAAATAAACGAAGAAAGATAATTAATTATATTATCAACGAAAAGGACTCTTTTATTTTTAATTGGCAACTATAAGCGAGAAACTGATGCTTTTATCTTTAAAATCGCTTCTCTTGAATTTAAGCTTTCCATAAATTCAGTTCATTTCAAAGTTTTGAACATTTGCGCAAAGGTTGCCTCTCTATTGGATTATCTGAAAACGAAGCTTGAAAAACTATCCTTATAAATTTACAAGTTTAACTTCCAGCGGTAGACTGTGTATATTTCTTCTGTGGTTTGTTGAATATTTCACTTCTTCCTCAATACGCGGCAATCGATTGGTTTCGTCTCTTTCGTAAATAAGAAAGCAAAAGTCGTGGCTTCGCGCGTGTTTCGGTACGAGTAGATAACGAAGGAGGAAAGAACTTGCTAAATTTATGGGGTAATTTCACCTGGCAAACGACTCTGATACCTCTTTCTACCTCTGCATTTACACAAGCTCCACGATTACCCGCCAGTTATCGCAAGTGCTGTGCTATAAAATGCACATAACTCTTGAACAAAAGCAGGAAATCTATCCATTAGTATTGTCTGGAAGAATCAAAAGATTTTTACTGTACTTGATCTTGAATTAATTAAATTTATGGTATATGATACAGATTCGAAAATGCGAAAGGATAATTTATAATCTACTTGCATAGTCGACACCCTGTTTAAGAATTCTTCCAACTTAAAGGTATTTACCCAAAATAGAATGGATTATTTTTTTTTCTGCAAAAAAACTAAAATTCTGAAAAGATTTTAAGTTACTGAAAAATGCGTTCCACTCACCTGAAAATTGCGAACATGTCCCAAGGGGCAATCATCGCTGCAGGTACTTCGTGGAATGTGAAGCTCTCCAGCTCCAGACATCCATTGAGTCATATTGACATCGAAGTCCAATCTACATATTAATATTTAAAGCTCGTAAAAGTATTCCATTCTTCTGCTTTCAATCAAGGTGCATATTAAACTGATTCTATTTTGCATAATTCTTTAGATTATCAAGAAAATACATATTAACTACTACAATTTTCTTCAAATAAAACAAGTCTTTCTCTTGTAATAAAAACATGGATAGAAAAATAAAATAAATTCCAAAATATATTATCATAATGTAAAAATAACAATAGCCTACAGGAATGGAAAATTGAATAACTTTTTGATTCTATACTAATCTAGATTCTATATACTAATTCTATACTTATATCCATTTGATTCAAAGAAATATTTCGAATATATTCATAATTGAATAATTTGATTATTTTTCATAAAACTTAATTTCAAACACATATTATGTTCACCTGTTATGTGGAGTGACAAAAGAATCTTTTCCACTGCTCGCATTTTTATGTTCTGTTTTTTTCATTGAAGGTATACTGAAAGAAAACCTGGAATATTTTGTTTTGTTGAATGTAATTATGTTTCGCATGTAATTATTTATTTCAGAAGTTGAACATTTTTTAGAAACTGCAACTTTATGTATGTATGTATAATGGAAAATTTTTATCAATATAACATAACTCACAAATTTATTTTTATTAATGAGTGAAAAAATAACATAATAATAAAGCTTAGAATAAAATGAAAGAAATCAACATAAAACAATAAAAAATATTTATCTGCAATAATAGTTTGCAAATAAATAAAATAAAACAATAGTTTTTTGGAAAGAAAATAAATTGCAGATTCTAAAAATTCTAATAAGGGTTATAAAATATGGAAATAAATATACTTATTTTTAATAACAATTTTTAACTTACACTTCTTTCCATGTACCAATGAGAGTGTAATTGAAACGCCCATCTTCGCTTCGTTGATACTGATAAATGTTGTAAAATCCGTAGGCATCCCCATCCGCATTGAATCTAATTTCAGTTCCCTGTCGGCCTGAAATAAAGAAAAAAATAGCTACAATGAAACAGAATCATTGGTGAAATTTAGATTACTTCAGGATCGAAAATTTAGATAGCCCTAGCAATTGAATCACTCGCTCTATTTACGCAGTACAATTCTGTCTTTTTGAACGTCTGGTAAATCAGAGATCAATTCCACTTTTTATATTATTTTAAAACAAACAACTCCACCCAAATAAAGTAGATATAACATAGATATATAGATAAAATGGAATTTTACTTTAACTAGTTTTTATAAACAATACAAATATATTCAAACGATCGAGGTAGCAGGTGCGTTAAAGAAAAAATTTTTCTTGCTTGAGGTGACGGTTTTCCATTTTCAACGAAGGAAAAAACACTGAGTCATAAATAGAAGCATAAAAATATATGACAGTTACGAGAAGCATAATAAAAATGTATCAAACTCGATTTTTTAGAAAAGGACAATTTATTCTCAAGAAAAACGATGGAGGGATATTGAATTCAAGAAATTCAATTCGATTATTATAATAGGAAAAAAGCCATTTGATACTTTTTGTTCGATTTAGGAAATAGAATCACAAGAAATAAAAAATTTTATTTACAAATAGATCATCTTTAACTACCTAATATGAATTAATTGCAATCTGAGAAAGCAATCTTACGATTTTATGGATGAGAATATTAAAAAGTTGGGTTCGTAAAATTACTCTATCCCCAGGAAACTGCTTGTTCGAAACTTTAATTATTCGTTTGTAATAAAAGAAGCTGAAAGTTCAAAATAAATGTTGAAAATGCAACTGGATCTTCCATTAGTCGTTCTATAAAATTAAATGCTGTCTAGTAGTTAAAAAACAATCGCAATTTCTTTTTCAAGTATCCTATTGAATAGTATACTTTTCTGAGTATATTTAAATTAAATTAAATTAAATTAAATTAAATTTAAAAAATAATAAAGCATATCGTGAAAGAGCAGTTGATACTTTTTTCCTTTATTTTGTTCAATCTGCTTTGTGCTTTAGTATTCTACTTTCATATTTAATTAAAGCTCGAAGTAAATTGAATAACTGCAAAAAGAATATCGTTGCCGGATTTTTCATATGTCGAGCAAAAAATTCAATTAGATGAAACACTATGCATATTAATGAAAAGTATTGCACATGAAATTTCCTATTTTCTATGCTTGTTATCGTGAAATCTAACGTACGATGTTTAGTGACAAAAAGTTTGGCAATTAGATTATATAAGGCTATTTTTAATTAAATTACGTGGATAATCTTGATTAAAAAAGAAACCCTTTCTGGTTGATTCCACAAACTGTTACGATCTAATTGATCGTGCAATTCATTTACTTGAGGTAAATAGAGTTCTGTTTTCAGTGGATAAAGCTGGGTGTCGATTACGTAATCGACACTCAGAAAACAATTTCTTTCAGATAAAATCATTTTTAAATAATCCGCTTTATAAAAGTAATTTAAAATAATAGATACGCTATCAGGGTGTCTACTAAATTTTTCCCACGAAATTTCTGAATTTTAATGAATTTCAAGGGAATTTAAGTGATTCTAAACGATTTAAAAAATTTGAAGGAATTTTAGGAAATTTCAAATAGATTTTTCAGTTTTATATAATTTAAAGGATTCTAAAAATATTTCTGCTGTAAGCATGTATCCATGAAAATTTATTTCAATGAAGTGAATCAACAAAAGTTACCCTACATGTGTACTGTACTCATGCTACCGATTTATCATTGACGCAAAAGTTACAAATTGATTAAAATACACTTCACAACCAAAGGAATGATAGGCAAATAATTGAACAAATCTTAGTCTAATGTAATGAGGGAGGAGTGAAAATATAGTAGACACAAGATAGATATTAATATTATTAATACAATATCGTAACAGACGTAATTTTTCTTTGTCTCTGACTTGACAGAGAAACATCCCGAGGGATGTAAAACATTGAAAGAATAAATGCATTTGCGAAACGAATAGAAGAGCAAGTTGTAAGGCGGCAAAGTACATAATAAATAACGTTACGTTGTTATGCTTCAACAATAAAGGCATTCTATGGTGTGCAGGAGCGAACGATCGATTGACCATAAATATTGTCGTCATTTTTCTTCTCAAAATCGATCATTTTTCTCCTCAAGTGTGAGATGGCAAATAATAACGCGTCGACGGGTCTTTTCTACTGGGAAAATCACTATTCTCCAATGGCTCTGCCGAAGATTCGACGAGTCAGCAGTACGAATAATCTTGGCCTTTTGCGTTTGCCATAAATGCCATACTCACCCTTCAAAATAAACGAAGCTCAAACTTCGAGGGTGCGACGATTATAACCGAGAAACGTGGGGTGTGTACGAACCGATAGCATAAGTAGGGCAAACCAGGAGCTTATTATGAATTTTGTTGCATCAAATTACATATAATATCCCTTTTTATTGATTTCGTAAGTTTATTGAATTCGAGTGAAGGAAACTGCTTGGGGTTCAAACATAACACCAAATTTATTGCTTATTTTTTTCTCGAAAAAAGATCGAGAAAGAAGAAATGGAAAAAGAAGATGAAATGGGATAACTTATGCAATACGACATTTGTCCTAAAGCTTTTAAACGAGATTTTGTTGAGATATTAAGAATAACAAGTGTGTATAAGGCTTTTTTCTATTTCAACGCTAGTGCTTAAATATTACATATAAATACACCCCTCGAATAGTGCTTTCTGCGATAAATTATTATTCAATAGAGCCGTGTCATCTTTTTAAAGTTTCACTGATATATTTACTCTTGTTTCTCCATTAGCTAAGTGTTTATTTTTAATAAAGTAAAGTTATAATATATAATAACTTATAAAATTAAGTTATAATATTTTCTATTTTTTGATTTCTATAATGTTTAATTGTCCACATAAATCAGACAGCACCAAGTAGATGTGTCTGTCTACTCTGAAATCATGAGTCTGTGGTTACTCTAGGTAATTTATAGCTACGAACTAGAATCTCTCTTGTTCTCTAGGATTGGGTCTTGAGTACTAAATTCCACTTCACTAAACAAACTTATAATATATCGTATAACTTAATTAATTATAATGTATCATATTCACCGCAACTAAGTAATATACATTTAAGAAAAATTAATTTCATATTGATTTTCAACTCGAAGTTCCTTAAAATCACTAAAAATAAGTTAGAATACAATCAATCGAATGAGTTGTAAATTCCTTGGGACAGTCTATAAATTCGATTCTATTTATAGAAGAGAAAGTTATTTTTTGAAAAATTTATGACAACTCTCCATCAATAAACCAATATAGAGAGAGGACATGTTTGCTAGAGCAAAAGTGCTTTGGTCTGTTTACTTTCCATGAAATTAGAGTTCGGCGAAGGTAAGTGGTAATATTTACAAAGTCAATATTTAATGGTATTGAGAGTTCTCTTTCTAGGTAAGGCAAGTACAATATTGACGATAGAGTACACTTGCTTGGAGAGAAGTCAGTTCTGGTAGTAACTTGTGTTTAAACATTGATCAAGTTGGGGTATCGTGATAATGAATACTGAAAGAAGAGTACGAAATTAACGAACTTTTCCTTTCTTCGAAATGATGTTGCATTTTTTATGCGAGAACAAAAGACGGAGGAAGATGATAATTAATCAAGTTGAAATGAAAAGTAAAATGCACTTTACAATTTTGATTGATTATCACAGGCTATCTTGAAGTGTCAAATTGGCCGGAGATGAACTTCGAAAATCACCCCACTATTTTCTAATGGCAATTTAATTACATAATTTCGTAATTACCTCTCAAAAATTAAAAATGAAATTGACGAAAAAGCTAAAGCGCTTGAAAATTTAAATAAAATTAATTCATGTTCTATTTCAATTAATTTTGATATTACATCATTAAATTATAATTCAGACTATTTCATCATTTCAGAATTCCATGAATGGTTTCGAAGACCTAGATGTATCAAAAGCTTTTATTGACTAAGGTAAAGTTATTAATTTATGTCGTTGAAGCTTGAAATCAGCTTATTGCAAAGATCAGAGTTAATTCAACTGTGAATATAATACTGTGTAAATTTAACTGAAGACAAATTTATACTCAAATTTAAGTTTCTGAAACTGACAGATCTAAAAAAAAAAGTTAGGGAAGAATGTCTCTCTGGTCCAGAAAATCAATTTGAGTTATTAGTTTATGAATAAGTTTAATGCTTCATTATTTAAAATTCATTTAAATTGCATTTATGTTAATGTAATAACAAATATATGTATTTTTCACTTACCTACGAAGGTAACATTACGAATATATTGCAAAAGTTGTTGCCCCCGGGGCGCAGGTTTCAAACTGTCACATAAATAATGCTCGGTTTCGTAGGTTTCGACACACACGTCCTCAATGAGATTGTGAATCCCATGAGCCATTGCATAAACAGCATCCACTGCAAACAGAAAAATATTTCAAATAAATTATGATTTCATTTGCTAAATTACAATTTGATACATTCTCTTTGGGCAGGACTTTTAAAATAAAATTTTAGTATTTTCCGAAGTTATAAATTTTTCGTTTTATAATTTTGTCAATAAATCTTCAATATCCTTTAGTTTCCTTTAACTAAGTTAGTTTTGAAATTAATTAATCGTTTAAGAAAATTTTTCGCTTTCCTGACACCAATTATAACAGCGATCGATTTATAAATGACAAAGTCATAAAGGAGGAAGCTTTGACAAGAACTGAGATGAAAGAAAGTTTGGTGGATAATTGGAAGAGCAAGAGATAGAGGTGGCTAAAGGAAACTTGACCCGGAAGGAACGTCGAAACCGGGAAGGATGAAACAAGAGAAGAATGTGAAAATGTCGACAATATAAAGAAAAAAAAGAGAGAGATGATGGTATAAAGATAGTTTAGAGAAATATGTACTGAATTTGAGACACTATGAAAACTTTGAGAGAGTAATGATCACTGGAGAACTCAGCCTTTCAAAAGAAAAAAAAAAGATAAGGGTAGACAAAGCGTTATTGCAAGGGTTCGTGTAGAAAAGAAAAAGATATCCAAGTATAATAGGGAAAAGAAATCTGAGAAATCTTCGAGGACCAAAAAATGAACTAACATGGTAAAAGTATTATAAAAATCTTATAACGAAAATGTTTAAAAATTTTCCTAAAAGATAACTTAAGAAGGGCTATACATTTTTTAATAGATATGCAAAGATTGAAGTCGAGTGAATACGTTGTTCGAGAAATGTGGCACGTTGCAAGTCGTAAAGTGAAACATAAAATTTTGAGACGTGACACCTTAGAAAGAGAATGCGTCTGATTTAGAAGTGTGAAACAGGTTGAGTACGTATAAGATGCTCCTAGAACGAAAACAGGGTAACAAAATTGAAATTAGGCAATAAACTTTTATTACAGTGAAGCATGCATGAATGTGCCAGAAAAAGCTAAAGACTTTACTATTTTTTTCCTTTTTATTTGAACTGCAATAAGGAAAATTTAATTTTCAATAAAGTAATAATTAAAAATTGAATTACCAACGAAAGGCACTAATCCTTCTTGCTCATAATTCTTTAACTGCTCTCTTCCCGTGCATTGAGGCTTGCCATCTTTTTTTTGTCCAAAAGTGCATCTGTGATGTTGTTGCCAAAATTCACGAAACCAAAGATTTCGACAATTAACTATTTTCCCAGGTAAAGTTGGATGTTCCACGTTTCTCTCTGCCTGATTTCCGCATTCGTTATCCATTCGAGGTCGTAAGCTGTTGTAGTACTTGTCGAATCCTGAAAAAAGAAGAATTAATGTATATTTGAAAATTTAAAAGTTAAATTATTTTGGATCTATTTTGAGATTTCTTTCAAAGATTTTTTATGAGTCCTTCTAAAAGTTCCTTAAAGAGGAAAAATTAAGAGAATTAATTCGGTATAATTAAACTTGAAAAGATTAGATAAAATGAGTTTCGCAAAATTGAAAGCTCAGTTTATTTATATAAATAGAGCAACCTCGATTAAGAAAGTTCAACGAATAAATCGACCTTTAGATACGTTTTTATAATGCTACTTCAAAGAAATTGCCAAAAGGCTTTTTCATGATTTTGCATTTTAAACGAATCAATTCCTAATAAAATTTATATCGCGCGTCAATCTCTACAAGATTGTTGACAATGCGCTTGTTGCTGAATTTAATTATTCACTTTTTCTGCAATTTTATATCCATTTCCCAAATCAACATTCTCATCTCTTCTCTTCAGCTGCAGATTCGTTCAATCTTGACCTAATTTCATTTCAGCTTGCATTATTCTCTCATTTTGACTTCATTAAAGAAATTGCATTATTTATAAAGGGTGGTAAAACTTTATGAATTTCAAAATGATGAGGAATTGTTTAAACAATACGATCACCGATTTTTCTTCACCATCTTAATCACATTATATTTGGTTTGGAACTTGTGACCATAAGTAATTGCATGCTGAAATCAATGATGAATGATTGATTAGGAAAGTGCCAGGTGACCTCGAATAATTGCATGCCGATTAACGCTAGGCTCTCCAGTGGACAGTCGTAAACAATTCATAGAATCTGTACCTGAAATACCTAACGTTACATCCAGTTTACAGCTGGAAGTAATGGTGTGATTAAGTATGATTATGATGAGTTATAATCAGTAAGAATTAACGATATCGTTAATCATAGCGCTTTATCGGTTACCGTAAAATTATAGTCATAAAACTTATATGGATTAACATTAAATCTTTGTATTTACAAGTTTGCTGTATATCAAAGAAAATTATCATCATAAAACAAAATAATCGTGCGCGTATTGGTTTCCTAGTACGTAATAATAAAAAAGTATTCAAACTCAATTGAATGAACATTTTCAAAGTCTTGATCGCAAATTTACTTAAATTTTAGTTTTAATCTAGATTAAAAGATAGGATTGGATAATTTACAATTTCGAAAAAAAATTGTGGAAAAATGAGATGGTTCGAAGTTTGTCGACATCTCAAAATGATTAAGCTGTTTAATCTGATAAGGAAGAAATTACACTTTTCCCCTCAAAGTGAAACTTTCAATTAGGCTAAGGACGTTCTTTGGCTAGATAAATCGCTTTAGGCGACAAAATATGTAGTTAACAGCGTATCTGGGGCAAAGTAACTGGGCGCTGGGCGTCGCATCTTGGTTTCAGAAAATGAGAAAAAGTAACAAGTAGGAAAACAATATCTGTCATCGGAAATATTAAAATCAATATCATTTCTTGTCAGAAATTGCTCGAATTTATTATCAATTACCTTGGATAAACTCTAGATCAATTGACAAGATTTCAACCAGTTGAAAAATATTGTACAGAATTAATACCATTTTTCAAAAATTGAAGTCTGAATCTTTATGTGTAACCACGCAGGTCTTTGCGAAATGAAAAATGCCGCTTGGTTACTAACGAGCTTTTTACAGAGAAGAAACCAGTTCCGTTGCGGATTTCATTTTCCTTTAGAGATTACTTAATATCATATATACATTATTCACAGAGAAGACGAGAGAAAGTATATTACCTCTGAAAACAGACAATAATGTGGTTAGTATGCAGCATTTGAAAGCTTTGCAAACGAGAGAACAAGTTATGAAATTACAAATTTTGCAGTTAATTTTGTTTAGCCTTGGAACGAACAAAAAATTGAAAAATCGAGTAAAATTGATATTCATATTTAAATGTTAATGTTCTAAATATTAATGTTTATTTTCATATTTTGAAAATAATTTATAAATCATAAATAATAAAAAATTGTTAGAAAATCTCTCAGGGATTGTAAAAGTGGTTTAATTTTTTTTAAAGCAATGCCATAAAAGACTACTTTTTTTTTGCTCAAGACCTTTTTTCGCCTCTACAACGATCGAGTATAATAACGAATGTATGTGAATGCATGCTTTTACTGTGTGGGTCGTTTTATGTGGTACGAATTTTTTCGCTCAACTAAAAAATTCCATTCTAATTAATATGTAGTCCATGTCATTGTTATTTACAGTCGAGTAAAGAAGAAAGCATACAAATGTAAAGTATCCAATTCTCGAGAGCTGAAGATTGTTATATTGTTATATGTTTGTTATAATTACTCCTAATGAAAATGTAATTTCGATTGTTATATTTCACATAACAGAATATTTCTTCTCTGAAATTTCTTCTCAAAGCAATTTATTTGTAATTCGTTTTATAAAAAAAATATCATTTTTCGCAATCTTAGCTTTTCTCTCCTCTTTTCATCATTTTATCCTTTTCTTCTATGGTAATAAATTTTTTCTGTCATAAATTCTCCAGCTTCCGTGTTTTGTGATCCTTTTAGAGAAAAGTGAAAAGCTAAGTTGAAAGACGAATCTCTTACCTTCAAGAGAATTTTTAAAAGGCAGGATGGTGATTGCACCCTCTGCTGCAAATTCTTGTTCCTTGACAGGATGAACTTTTGCTCCCCAGGAATCGCTGCCAATCCACATGAAGTGACCTGTTCTATTCGCTTTTATTGTGGCATGCAGCAATTTTCTGAAACAGAAAATTAAATATTGTATAATTTATTATTTAAGCATTATTCATATCGAAAATTTACTGCTATAGAATTTTCTTATAACTATTGAAATCGATCTTGGAATATCTATTTGTGGGAAATCCCGTAAGGGTCAGCAAGTTTAGAAAGGATTAAATGTTCGAAACCAATCTTCAGCTAGGGTCGAGGTTATGAGAAGAGAGAAGCAATTATTGAAGGATCAAAATGGGATTTAACTTAAATAAATGATAACATTTGGGTATAAGGATAAAGCTATTTCTATCGGCACTTAAAGTGCTAATAAAGATAAATCTACACTTCGACAATATAATCTAGTAGTCCATAAATTGAATAATTATACCAAGATGCTAGAATATGTATATATGGAAGGTTGGAAACATCTTCAACATTAATTTAAATTTAATCCTTCTCGTGCTTCATAAATTATAGCACGCCACGATTGTGCTTTTCCCGAGTTTAATATTATTTTCTGAGTGTACAAATTATTTTAAAATACTTGGCTCGACTTCTCAAATTAGCTCTGATGTTATTAATGGGAAAAACTTTTACAAATAAATTCAGAAAATATTTCCTGAGATTTACTACAATCACTGGCTTTATTCATTGTTGAAAATCGAGTATATGTTGCTTATCTGGAACAAATTTTCCTCCTAAAATCAACCAAAGCTTTTCACTTCCTGCTTTCAACATCCCTTCCTATTTTTCGTCTACCTCCCTCCTTATTCGCCCTCCTTTTCATAATCGAGGAAAGTGCTTCGTGGTGTAGGTCAGATCATTTTAACTCGGCAAGATAACAAAAACGCTTTTAGGAAAACTTCCTCCCGGAAGTAATAGGAAGTTGAACATTTCATGCTTTGTATAATCTCGTATTTGATTTTCTTAAATTAAAAGAAAGTATATTCAATTAAATTAAATTTAAAAGAATTTCATTACATCCTGAAATCCCTTATATATTGATAAAAGAAAAAGTATACGAGTCTTTCATTCGTAACTTTCTTGTTCAATTCTTTAATTCAAATCGATACACATTCGTTTCGAGGAAAGTTGCTGCACGCAGACACCTAGATCGAAATGTAGATCGGCTGATTTATGATTCTTCTTGAGGTGAAGGAGAATTCGAGATTTTTCAAACTTCAGCTCTTCATCTCTTTGATACTAGATTCGCCTTCTACATAAGCATCCCCTTATTTTTCGTTCCTTCTCTGGACTGACGGTCCAATTGCTCAAAAAAGAAAATAGTTTCGAGAGAGGCCTAAAGTACTTTCCTTGAACCTTCAACTTCGACTTCTTACGTCCGGCATTTTCGCGATAAATAACTTGAGTCGCCAGAAAAACGTCAGGAGCAGCCAAGCATGAGAACGCCCATCGTGTGCGAGAGTTCGCCCTAGATAAAATTAGGGTAGAGAAGCAACCCCCCCTAAAAAAAAAAGATTTAGGAGATTTAGATGTTATCGAAAAGCAAAATACTACGCGAAATGAATATAGATCAATCTACGATCTTTTACGGTAAAAAGATACGGATTTTACGGTAAACCACTTTTTATAGGGGAAAAATTAAAGAAACGCTTGTTTTAATGGATCTTAGAATAATCGAACTAAGACTCGGAAAATTGAGAAAGGATAGATGAGATAAAATATGGTTTTGGTTTCAGCGAATAAAAAAAAGTTCTCTAAATTCGATTATTTACTGAGATCGAAAGAAATTGATAGAATGAGTGGATTGAATCCATTTCAAATTAGATAAACGTTCAAAATTGTAGAATATGGAATCGAAAGCTCTAATAGTTGAATATGTAAAGTGCCAGTTTGAAAATTCGAACCGAAATTTCGGGTTTGGCACTAGAGAATTATAGAGGCATTAAATTCTATTGGTAGAAAAGCAGTAACTATGATTTTAAGAGAACCAATCATTTTGCAAGTAATGTTCAAACCGACATGCCTTCATACATACGAATAAAGCTAATACTACATTTCTCTCTCCTCTCTGTATATATATTCGTTCATTTTCTCTCTATCGACGCCATCTGTTTCATGCCATGATCCCATGCATAAATTCACGTTTCTCATATCAGAACATAAAGTGTGTGATATTTAGTCCTTGGGGGGTGAAACATAAACGACAATGAAATAAGGTCGTTCAAATTTATTCTCTTGTCCGACGCCAGAAGAATATTAAGTCACAGTAACTGAAAAAAAGACAAGATTTTAAAATACAAAATGCAATTGGTGTACCAATTTTATTTTATTTTTTTTATACACATACAGAATCGGAGAATTCAAAACTTGATATCTCTTAACTTTGCGAGTTCACTGAAAACTGTAGAGATTTTTGCCACAAGTTGAGCCAATTCTCTGATCTTGCATTACATTCTTGGAATTTTCGTGAAATAAAAGCACGTGCACGAGAAAATAACTGACCTAGTCCACGTCAGTTTCTTTCTTCTTTATCTTTTCAGTTTTTTTTATCTTTTCTATTTTTCCTTTTATAATATTTCTCCGATTGCTCGAGTGCCCAGACCCATTTCGTAATATTCTAGACGAAAATCTATTGTTTTTCACGAAATTGTAAAGAAAAAAAATTGTACATACAAAATTATTAATCTCAAGTTGTGTTTTGGTTGTGTGTAAAAATGATACACTGCTAAACAAGGAGTTAAAAGCAATTGTTTAAACTCGACGGTTTAGAAGTTTATTTTGACAAGATGTTCACTATTTACTGAAAGCTATGTAGAAATCAGATAATTGTGATTCATGTGACAATACAATTTATGGAATGGTATATAAAGAGCAGGGATAGAAATGAATTAAATTCCACAGTGGCTGCAACCACACTTTTGTCAGTTAGTATACTAGATATTATGGGAGCGAGTAGTAACAGCCTGTGTGTGGTCAGACCGCAGTCAACACAAGAAGGTGTATAATGTATGCAATACTTGTTCATACAACAGGTGTTTGAAGACTTAATGAAAGTTAGTTTAAAAAACTATAGAATTTTATAATTTCCAAAAAATCAATCAAGTTTTTGACAACGGTGTCCAATTCATACATCACTTTTCTTAGATAGAAATATATCTTTTTAATTCAATGCTGCACCAAGATTTACTATTCTTTTCCCTTAAGGGGGTCTTCCATAGTATCAAGGCTGTTTTTTAAGGCTTTTTAAATTTTTTTCTAATAAACAATTGAAATAAAATAATTTTTAATATGTACATCATTTTTATATCATTATATATTAAAAAAAGATTTTGACGTGTGGTAATGAAAATTTTAACATCAATTTTACATAGGTATAATTTTGTGCACAATTAGAATTTCTAAATTCATACATTCAGTTGTAGGATTGTTTGGGATTTAGATTATTCAGTGAATTTGTTGTTTTAGTGACGAAGTGCTCCGTCATATATATATATATATATATATAAATATACATATATCATTGGTATTAGCATGTGTGGCATTGGAAAGTTCAGAACAATAATGAACAAAAGAGGAAGTTACGTAGATAGGGATTTCATGCATCGCTGCATCCAGTTGCATCTATCTGAAAAAGAAAATTGCTTGTTGATTATCACCAAAGTTAAGGATCTTTATACCCAAAAAATAGCTTTTTTTTCAGTTAAAGTTCTTGAGATATTGTGAAATCTCTGAAAAAATCTTTTGAGAAATCCCTTTAAATCCCCGAAATCAATCAAAATCTCTTAGCATCCTTTGAAATTCCCTAAAATCACTATAAATTTCTTAAAATCTTTTGAAGTTCCTTAAAATCACTTAAAATCTTTTGCAATCCTTTAAAATGTTTTTAAATTTTATGAAATTTCTCAAAATTCTGGACAACGCTGGGTAGAAATTTCTGCCAGTAAATAAATAAAAATCGCGTGTTTAGAAAACGTCCTTTTTTATATTTTCATTCTAATAAATTAAAAAATAAATAATACATTCTCTCTGATGAGAATGTAAAAATTGTCAGACTGGACGTCTGCAACTTCAACCTAATTCTATAAGGTGACTTTTGATTAACCATTTGTATATGAAATATTTTGGAATAAACGTTTGCGAGCAATAAATTTTCAAATGCGATGTTAAGCACCTTACGTTGAATACATTATTTGTTCAGTCAGTTTTGTCTTAATACGATCTGAATAATGTATAAGATTTTTCTTCCCCTCCAGGAATTCTATGAGTTTTTTGTAGAGCCATTTATTTACCCCCAGGCTCTTTTGTAATAAATAAGTAGAAGTTGGACTTATATATATAGGATTAGGAAGGACATTAGAAGATGATTTCATTTCAGTTAGACGAGTAGCGAGAAAGTTAATAATTTAATGTTAAAATTCGAGTTGGCCAGCTGCAGTAGATGAGTTTTCCTAATTCGTTGACTTTTTGATTCTATTTTCCACCATTAACCCATTATCTTCTCAGAACTATGCATCACACAAAGTGCTGTATCTGATGAAACAAAAGAGCTGAGTTAATGGCCATTAAGCGTAGATTCTAGATTCCGGAAAAGGTTTCCATGGAAACGCACTGGAACCGCACTTGAAATTAACACTCACTACTCACTTTGGGTACTCGAAGCTCAATGCTTTGAAGTCCTATTGCAAATAACTGTCGTCTTAGGAAAATTTCGAGAGCTGTTCGCAATTTCTGGAGATATTCGTAATTATATGGAAGTTTATAGCAATGCGATGGGTGAGGAAACGAGAATTTCTGTTGGAATCTGTTTTTGGTAGATATTTGAGAAATATTTGATTCGTTGTATAAGGAAATGAGTATGCTACAAATGTTCAAGTAATTTCGTATCAGATAATTTCATGTGAATCATACACAAACTAAACTGAACTATTCAGACTGTTTTCCAATTTGAAATTTCTAAAAAAAAGTAAAGCAGTAATAAAGTATGTCCAGTTGGCCAGGAAGTTAAAAGTGGACAGATTTTTCCACGATACAATCGAGCTTGATTGAGTGAAGAATCTTTTTTTCTTAATATCCGGCACTGGATGAGTTTTAACGTGGAATTCTAGTGGATAAACTGGAAGCTGAGAGAGAATAGTCAGAACGAAAACGGAACAGGAGTTGAATTTGGCTTTACTAGTACAAATCTGGGAAATTGAATCGATTCATTCCATGTCTCAGATTCTCTATCTTTACGATTGTTTTTTTTATCTTCCTAAATGTTCTCCACCCTTTCCACCACAATATCTCCCTTTTATTGTCTATTTGTGTGCGAAAGTTAATTAACCGTAATTATATATAAATTATTTTTCTCGGTATTTCCTAATTAAAATAATATGTGAAATAAATGTACAAAACATTAATTTCTCTGAAGATTAGCTTAATGTATAATTTTGTGACTACAGAGGAAATGAAAATGCGAATGAATTCCATCAATAGGAAATAATCCTTACTCGGTTATCTGCAACTGTGTTGAACACAGATAATGGAGTGGTATTCGAGTAAATCGAATTTAGTACAATAGGATTTGTGCCGCTTCGATAAGAAAAATTAAATGAGAGAAATTTGCTTTTAATAATTCAAACTATTAAATTTTCAGATTTGAATAACTACCGACTCCTGTAAATTTCTTTATTGAATAAGAAGCTGCTAAAAATAAAATTGTGATATAAAAATCTGGACTGTAAATGGCAGGAATGTTTGTACTCAAAGAGGGTAGGAGATTATTGGAAGAGATTGTAGGAAAGAGTAGGTGAAAAGATGAAACAGGCACGTGCTAATGCGAGGGCTCAGACAAGTGTACTTGAAGGGAGTGTGTGTCAAGTAACGGAGATGTTCTTCCTACCCTATCTTGCTAAGAGGATCGATGACCGACTATCGAAAGGTCACGTTTAACATAAAATAAAATATATTTTTGAATCAACTTAGATCAGATACTTTTGATAAATTTTACCATCACTAGCAAAAATATTTATTTCACAACATATGCGGTCGAGTCTATACGAGTGGACAATCCGTCAATTTAGTAGAGTTCTCTCTATCTTTCCTTCTCTCTTGTAAAAATATTAAATATTATTATCAATAAAAAAATTATGACCCATTTTTTCAAAATCTATTATTGCCCTTTAGAAAAACTTGTGAAAGATCCATAAAACAAAAGACAAGAAGAAGAGAAACATCAAAAAAGATAGCGTGCAATTTCTGTAGAATGTCGCTCGTTTGACAAAGTAACGGCGACTAAAGTTTATCGAATCTTATGGGATATACTCTGAATGTGACAAGATTGGTGCTGAGAAATTTCTTGAGATGTTTTTTTTGGGAAAAATTGGACCTTTTTTCTTCAATTTTTGTACGACCTGCCTGCCATACATTTATCATTGCTATATGATGAGTAAAAAGAATTAATCTTATAACTTAGTGATAGATTTATAACTCCACATCCTTGAAATGGAATTATTCTAAAAGACTATTGACTATTATAGATTATTCTATAGAGGTATTGTTTCTCCAACTCTTCGAAATGAAAGAAAAGAGCGTTTTGTCGATAAAACGAAACTAGGTGTAGTTCAAAAGAATCTAATCTTGAGCAAAGTTCCCGGTCGCTTTAATAAAAATCCTGTTCTCAGTCGTATCGAGATACCATCGAATACAGATCAGTCAACTGAAGCATTGCTCAAGGAAAACTTTTTTCGACCACGGGAAGCTTTTAAATATACAATATATATATATACAAATCCCTACACATAAACAAATCTAAGCGTCCTGTCGATATAGGAAGGTGAAACGGGTATATGCTGCAGTAGCGATTAATCGCCAAGGGTAGATTAAAACGAAGTTTATTGAGTCTATCTCCATTCCTTTTGCTCCAGATTACTTGGTCGAGGACTTAAATTTACACAGAGGACAAAATGTACAGAATTAAATAAAACTAAAGCTTCCTACCCCAATTTATTTTGATGAATCTTTTAGAAATACTTTGCTATGACCAGTACATACTATTCTTTTTTTATCTATATGACAAGAATTAATTAGTATAATTAATTTATTAGTTTCAAGCAATATTTTCAACCATAAAAATATATTATAAAATGTTTTAGTAAAATGCAATTCCTCAATTTTAGCTACATCCTTTCAATGTTGGAAACTAGCCAATAATTGTACTAGATTCATGAAAACGATGGTTGGTTACTCTATACTGCCAGCCAAAAGACGAGACGAATTTTTAATAATTCACCGAACTTGAATAGTGCTGATGAAAATCAGAAAAGGAGACAAACTGATTATTTCGGTTTAAAAGTTCCTGAGGTCTGCCTAGAAAATAAAATTAATAAATATATTTTTCTCGATTCTATTAAACGGGAGGGGTTGAACTTTAAAGCTTGTAAATTTAAACTAGATTACAAATGGAAACTTTTTTTGTGCTGTTAAACTTAAGGCTGCTTTTAAGAATAGAAGATATTTGGAACTGATTAGTTTCTAGATGTATTAAAAGATGAAAATGTTACTTCTATGTATAACTTTCAAGTAAAACTTTTTAAGAAACTTTTACGATTTTATGACCTAGTAAAGCTTTAATGATATAAGTATAATAAATCATCTTTCAAGACTTTTTCAAGTCACTATAATATCCTTTCTTAAAAAATAGATGACCTGTCGAGTGTCCGCAGTTTATTCGTGATCTGATTGGTTGAGAGATGATCACGTGGGATTATCACAAGTGCGAAACGTGAAGTAATTATATAGGCGCGCGAAGCGCGGTGTGATGTTCTAGTAATATCAAAAGTTACAAGAAATTAGCTTTTATTTAAGAAACAAGGTTTCGTCATTATTTTTTTTTTTTTATTAGAAAATATGTGAAGAATTAAAAACCATTAATAAATAAAGAACAAATAAAAATAAGTCTTTTTAAAGGGTAGGTCCATATTTCTTTTGAAACAAAGGTATTCTTATTTTTCTCCCTAAATAGATGCACAATCTTTGTTTTCAAAGAAACCACACAATAAATGAACGCCTCACTAATGCCAGTAAAGTTCTGTTTTGTGTGAGGTAAGATACAAGCTATTTGAGTAAACCTGAAATTGTAAATGAAGGCGCATTAATTAATCACCCAGCTTGATGAGTCTTGAAAACTTTCATCCTTATTTACATAGAAACAATTCAAATTGCTTCTATTATACGTCGCAAAAGTAACCTCGATTTATTTTTAAGAAAGTGGACATCAATTAAGAAGAAGGACTTAATTAAGAACTCGTAATTAAGTATCGATTTTCTTCCAACCAATTTCAATTTCTCCAAATTCGAATTTAATAAAATTGATACAATTAAAAAAAAAAATATCTACTATTCTCTGCCGAATTGATTATTTGATTCTTGATTATTAGAGAGAGACTTAGAACTTTGATTTTTTGAGTATTTGGAAAAAATATTCAATTTAAAGATTCAATTATTTCAGTTTTAAAATCCTACTACAATTTTATTGTATTTCTACAGAAATTCTCGCAAAAAGTTACCCGACTAGTTCATTCATTCTTATTTCCTTTTCTTCTTGCAACATTTTTTATTCTCTTTATCCCTTTACAAGATAGAAATCTCTTTTTAAGAATCTCAAAAGTTAATTACCGTCACTTTCTATCTATTTTATTCCATTCTATGAAGAATGAAGAATTGTATTTATTATTACTTTTTCTTCGAGTTGCATAATACTTTTCCGTTATTGTAATTTTCTCTTCTTATTTCAACATTTTATATTACTCTCCTCCTTTATAAAATAAAACCACCCGAAAATTGGGGCTGTGAACCTTAAAAACACTTTCGAAATGTCCAAACGTAATAAAAGAGTTTTATTATATTAATTTAAATGATAAATTATAATTTCTTTAAATTTCAATATAAATTCCAAGAAGCCGTTCGGAAGCAGAATTATTCATATTTATATGATGACCTTGAAAATGTTATAAATAGCATATTTGTTCTTTCTTATGAATTTGATTTATAGAAAAATGAAATTAAAGAATTTTTGAGTATCCTAGACATTGATGCCTTTATTCGAATTCATCTGTTTTTCCATTTAAATAACAAATAACGTTCGGAAAATGCATAGGAAATTTCTACTCTTCTTCTTCTTCTACATTTCACATTTTTTATTTCAATCGCTTTGGTTGCACAGCTTCCATCAATAAAATTTCAAACGTTTCGATCTCAAGATCCATTGTTCCAACATTTACTCTTTTTTCCAGAATATTTTTTCCTTCTTTGATACATTTGCTTTCTTATGAATAAGTTTCCGTTTGTTACACCTGTAAAATTAAAAAATATAAAGTTCACCTATTGCACAAATTTTAATTAATTAGTTTATACTAACAATGAGTGCATACTAATAAGCATGCCGCAGTTAAGTTAAACTTATAATACAATTTCTCTCAAATTTACTGTGAATAAACTCCCGCCGTTTTTAATTAAGCTTCAATAAAGAGGTTGAACCGGGGGTAAAAAACTTAAATAATTTCAATGTTCAGCTCGGGAGGAGATTACATTTGTGGCAAATTACGTTTCAGTAATTTGACGTCAAGAATCTCATTCAGTTTGCAAGTGTGGAGTCTTTTCTTCTTTGAAGAGCTTTCGAAGCAGTAGAGTCCTACAAAAGTTCTCTTGCCCTGACGTGTACGTATACTTTTACTCCTATAAGAGTGAAAATGGAACGAGACATATGCGCTCTACGTTGTCCGAAAGCAACCAAGGCAAATTAACTCAATTACCATAAAGCAAAAGCTTCTATTAAGTTGTTATGACAACCGTAAGCTCCTCAAATTATCCCTCATTCGACTTTTCGTAACTATTACCATGTTCAGACTCAACTAAATGAGATTTCGAAACAAATTAGATTTCCTTCAAGCTTTTAGTAACAAACTTCTTGAAGCGAGTCCAATTTACAATGGAGGATTTTTTTCAAAGTATCGTTTTATATTTTATATTTATAAAATATAAAAGTTTCTCTCTGATACTTCACATACTTTAAATACCTGGAAATTTTCCATTAAATCCAAACTAGAGAGAAATCAATAAAATAACAAATTTCCTCCCCTATTTTCGACAAGTTCAATCAATCCTTAGATGAAAAATGAATCACTGATTACATTTCGACTCTCAAAGGAATTGAATTTCAATCGAGTTTAAAATGTGCAAAATCATTCTCTGAGAGAACCTTCCCTCTCTTATCCGGAGTATTTTTCACTTTTACTAAACTTATCAGAAGCAGGTTGAGCTTCATTGTTTGGAATTTAGGGTGTATGTTAAATAAGTCGAGCCAATAAAGACTGAATTAAGAAGAAAGAAGATAAACCAGAACTATAATACAATCTATATTTAGGACATCAAGAAGAGGAAAAGTTGAAAACAGAAGTAAAATAAAAGAAGTTGAAACTAAAAATGGAGAAATCAGAGAGTCATAAATATAAAGAGAATAGCTGAATAAGGTATCTTCCTCTTATCCGTATTATCCCCATTACAATAGACCTATTGTCCAGCTTCATCTACTGGCAGATATTAACTTCACGTTCACCAAAACTTCGATCATAATTTGAGAGTATTTAACTGCAGGTCTTCCTTCCAAGTTTAAATTCATTTCCACCTAGGAAAATTCTAGAGTGACTGATCCAATTATAAGTGTCTTCAATATAAATTACGGTCTCTAACTCTCTATTATTTAGTTTGAGTTTTAATGGATAACAAAATCATAAAAACTATGGCGACTTAACAGAATGCCGCTTATCATTACCACTACAGTATCGCTTTACGTGACAACGAATTATGGTTCTTTCGTGGTATAGCGTTCATAGTTTACGATTGGGGCTTAGGATTACCTGCACTCAACGTGATACGATGTAGTATAAGGAGGAAGACCTGCTTAGGTCAAAACTTAAAAAAAATTAAATGAGATTCCCCTGTTATTAAGTGGTTACTTTCAATATTGACTAGGGTACAATATATACTATATATAAGTATATATTTATTTATATGAATTATAAAGTTGCTATCACTTTTTCCTTGGATTGTAAGAACCATTTTTCTCAAGCAGGATCTAGGACAGCTTAAAGAAGTGACAGGCTAAAGTAAAGCAATACGTGCTTGACTGCTTGGTAAGAGTAGAGATACATAAGAGATATGAATGTACGCCCTAATGGAAGTTCTTTAAAAAAAGATGTGTACTGAAGTGTTACCAGAACTCTTTTTACGCCGGAAACTTTATTCAGCACGCCTAACTAAAGCTGTTAATTTAAACTTTTCTTTATGACTTTCGCGATCAGTAACAGTGAATAATAACCGGATTTTTCCCGCTTATAAATTCCAAATTTCCTTAAATTCCACACAATAGACACCTTGATTTATCAAGTTATTCTACTTGTTTAAATTAAACATGAGTATTATTAAATATATATATAAATATATTTCGATATAAGTCATTTTTTTAAAATGTGAATATATTTATTTTCCTTACCTGATATTATCCTCGTCGACAAAAAGGACAACTGCTCGAGCATTCGGTTTTGAGCTGAGTCGGTCCACAATCCTCTCGAAATCTTCGGACTTTGCGTTTCTAAGAATTTTCTCGCTGACCGCCACACAAATGTTGTATATAGCAGCTAGGGCGATAAAACTGGCAATACCCTGAAATGAAGTTATACATCGAATTATACCATAGAAATTTTTTGTGACCTTAACAATTTTACTTATGTATATTGTACCACTTAGAAAAGTGTTATCATAAATTGATAAGATGAACAAAAACACGAAAATTGGGAATAACGTTTCATATGGGAGCTTTTACCACCAACCCACATTTTTCTTCGTTTTCAACCATTGGTGAAGACTAAGGTGCATGTCAGAAAGAAGGAAATAAAACGAGAGTGTATTTTCTTATTTTACGAGGCTATGTCCACATTCTCTCCTTTTATTCGTGATAATAAAAGTCAAGACAATATTACTGACTTTAGTATTCTTAATTTATAACATTCTAGCCCAATAATCTAATAACAGCCAAGTTTTTTTCAAATATATTTAAAGTAACTGCAATAACAATACAAAATTAAGAAATTTTTGAGTGGAAAACTTTTAAAAAGTCGTTAAAATTTGTAATTATGTATAATTTTATTGTATATAGTTCTTATTGTACTACAGTTTCTGGTGGTTGAAAGCAGAGAAAAAGCCCTTTGTTTCTCCTGTTTTGCCTTTGCAAATTTTCTTCCATTTCCCTTCTTTCTCGTCAAGCATCTTCTAAATTCTTTAAAAGATGAAATAGTGCCTTCACATAAAAGTAATTCCCTAACAATATCCAACACGCGTATAAGAGAATCTCCAAATTAAATTATTTTAGTCTCCAAAGGTAAAATTTATATCAAATGATTTGTATTTTTTATCATCGTTGGAGAAAAAGATTACTTCCGAGTGAATAAATTAAACAGTATAATATACAGTATACAATCACTTTGAAAAATTAAATAAAAATCCATTTATTAGTGGGTATGTCCGGAGGTCAGAATTAAAATGTTAAGTAATCTGGAATTTATGAATTAAAGAATGTTAGATTTGCTAAAGCATGAAAGAGTCAAGGAAATATATTTGAAAAATTATTTGTAATTCATTTATAGTTCATGATTCTAAATAAAATTATAGTGGAACATATTTTTCAAAGCGGAACTCTTTTTTGCTTTTCAACTGTTTTTCATTTTTTCAGTAAATATAGTAAAAAAAACCTTTTCTAATAAACTCTCTTCTTGTTTCAGGCTATTCATCAACAAACAATTACTTCACGAGACTCGTGTTTCGGCATTGTTAGAAGGAAATCGATGACTGGAAATTGGCTTTGAGTTTGTTACCAATTATGTATATATTATTCGTTCTATCAAAAATTTTTTAACGAACTTTACGTATGAAGTGTCAATAAATTGATATCAATTTCGGGATCTATGTATTATGTAAATTTTTACTTTTTAACGACTTTGCTTGTTATTTTTATAATGAAGTGTCCAATGGTAACTATATTCTAACTACATTTATTTAAATACTATATTTTATAATTTTTTCATAAAATATCTATATAATCTTTTACACACATATTTCTCGAGGAAATATACTATATAGTAAATATAAACAAACCTATAGCAGAATAGTATCAAATACAACTTTCTGGAATGAATAGTGTTCAATACCTAAAGTCTGTTTTGCATTGTGAAGTTTACATGAATAAAATTACTGATTGTATTCTTGGTAGAACTATATATTTTACGCATGTAGGAAATTCAAGCCCATGCATGCATACACAAGCTTTTGTTGGGGAATCAACGGAACCGACACATAATAGTTAAGAGAAAAAGAGAAATGCCTCTAGCATTGCAGCTAAAATAATGATGTGAATAACAGTTGAAACGCTTGGTAATGAGCGATGAATCCAGTACTCGAAAATGGGAAAAACTTTCTTTCTCTATTACAATGAATGCCAATTGTTTTTCTTTTTGAAATTTAAAAGTTTTATTTTATTTTTAGATACGGTTAGTTACATATATTTATATCGTGAATTTGGTTTTCAGTAATAAATTATCATTATGGAACCCATATTAAAGTCAGGGTGGCCACAAGATTGAATTTTTCCATTTTCCTGACATTTCCTGGACTTCCCTGACATGTGGCTACCCTTAAAGTGCTTTTTGTAGAAAAGTATCAAAGAATAATAATTTTTTTCTATTTGGTTACACGTAAAAGGAAGAGAGAGGACTAACGAGCAAATAATTTAGTGAAATTTCGTTTTTTCTCGACAATTTAGTCAAGTGAGCTTGATCCTCGGCTTGCCCCACATTTTTCTTTTGACCCTCGCCTCGCTGGCATATGACCACCTATAGAGTAGCAGACGTCCCTTTACGACCCTTGTCTAGACCTTTCTACTCTTCAGAATATACTATTTACGTTCCATCCACGTACGAGAATGGTGAGCGAAATTCAACTTTCAATTGTCATTGAAAATAAGGTGCCTATTATCCTAAAACATGAACTGACGTAGATACTTGACAAGCCAAATCTTTCTATTGTAAAGAAAATTTGGAAACATTATCAACAAATGAAAAAATTAATCAGCATTGTAAAGCTGAAGGGAAGTTAGCCCTGCACCAGATTGCAAGAGAATTAGTTTTCCTGTTTCACAGCAATTGTGCGAGTCATATGATTTATATTTATCTCTGAAACAATTTCGATTATTACAGAGAATTTCAGAGTATTTGTGGAACAAAGAGAACAAAATACTAGTTTTAATGCCTCGAGCACAAATGGATAAGGCTTTTTGTGCCCAATGAGCAATGGCAATGTTTGTTCGCATGGCTTTATGTTTTGCCATGCTTATCGACCAATAAATTCACCGCACGTCAGACTAAGCCGTCTTGTAAAATATGTTCATCCCGAACGTAAAAGCTCATCTAATTTTTGATCATGCTCATCATAAATCTGATTTATGGAGAATAGATTTATATCTCTTCAACCTAATTCTCTTTACCAGCTATAAAGACTACATCCTTTATTAATTATTTATATCCAGGTATCTTTTTTATTATTTACGCCTACACATTTTTCAATATTGAAGAGATCAATTAAATATTAAATATAGGAAAATAAAATATGAGGATTCCAGTTTTGAAATTAAAGTTTATTCTTAAAGTAAACTGATCAAGTTAAATTTAAATCTGCATCGTTGTTGAATAGATACTTGAATTATAAATACCGTGTATTCCAGGATCTGTCGGAGACGTTCAATTAAGTAAATTAGCAAACGAGCATAATTGATCGATTAATACCTTAGTGCCGACGACTAATAGAGTTAAGGTTCTCGAGTTGAAACAGTTCATAATTGCTTTCTGTGTAGTCAATGGCAGATCAAATCAACAAGACAAAATAAATATATAGAGAACTAGACATGTAGACAAGTTTTTTGACTACATTACATTGCAAATTACGTCACAAAAATATTAAAAAGCATTTAGGATTTATAAGTTATTAAAAATATGGGACTTTTATATTGAACTTTATGTAATATTGATAAGAAAAAGTTTGAAGGGGTGAATTTGAATAAATCGACTTTTCCATTTTAAGTATTTGGATCGTGATAAGAAATCTTTCTCTTTACTGAAGATGTGACGTAATTTGTGGGCGACTCCTTACTCACCCCAAACTCACCTTCTCTCCATAATCACCTTCTACGGCGACAGTGGAGACATATTTCCAGCCGAGTTCGTGCACCACCTCGACCATCGCTTGAGCTTGAAAATTGTCGGGAGGAACGACCCTGCTGAAATACTCGAAACGACTCTTATCAGAGAGTTCGGTACTCGTCGAGGCGTAACTGACTTGCGGTATCTGAAAAAAGAAGAATCGTATCAATCAATCATCTTTACTTCCTTACATCCATCACACTTCGTATTATTATAATATTATATTGCAGAATGGCAAAAATCAGTGTCAGCTACTAGCACTCAGAATAAACCACTTGACAAATGAATTGTCAATTGCAAATAAAATATAATTACAGGATAGCCGCATGTCAGAGAAAAATCAAGGAATGTTAGGAAAATTGAAAAATTAAATCTAGAGAATACCCTGAACTAACAATGAGAATAATATGAAATCTGGTTTTCAATTTAATATTTCATATTTAGTATACCTCATTTTAGAAATTTTGAGGGAGAAAGATGTTCTTGTTCACATACGCAACTGTACCACAACTTCTCAGATCAATATGCTTCGCAACTCCCGTTGGCTAATTAGTAATTAGTAATATTAAACCGTTGCCGAGAAAACTTGGTAATCTCCTAGCTTAAACCTCTCACGACGCGATGTAATAAGAATAGCAGGCTAAATTGCTTCATTAGTTGCTTCTAGCGTTTCAATAAGCGTAACTTGAATTGTGCTTACCATATTTTATTCAAACTTCAACTCTGATTGCTTTTAACTTCTACTCACTGTCTATAATATGACAGATTAAAAAATAAATTACTGAAACTGTATTTTTGCGTGGTATAACTTTTCTGACAAGATAAATATGAAAAAAATATGACAACTGTAGTAATATTCAAAAAGAACTATATTTTATTAGAATAATAATTTTTTTCAGTCTTGCAATCAGTGAAAAAGAAGATAAATAAAATAAATAAATGTTCTTTATCTTAACTTGAGGATTAAACAACCCTGCTTTTATTAAGCAGATAGAATAGGATAAATTTAGGATTGAAGAATTTATACCTAACTAGCAATATCGTGGGTCGTGAAAGTTGGAAGTGAACAGAGAACAGGGAAGATCTTTCTGTCAGATATGATTCTCCCTTCGTGGCACTGTTATCACTATTATTACCTCCTTATCACGCCCCAGAGTATTATAACCCTTCTGGAGGCTTCCTCTTATTGCTGTCTCAAATTGTTGTATAGCGAGACAGATAAACTTGTTTTAGAATATATAGTTTACGACATAATAATCTCATAATGAGCAATACTTTCCGAATAGAAAACAGATGTTTCAGCTTTTTGCAATGTAGTTTTTCTCGATGAATGTAGAAACAAAAAATATATACATATAAGACACGGTTGGTTATTGAATTGGTGTTATTGCATATGTATTGTTAGGTTGAGTTAGTGTTATGTTATTTCCGCAAGGGAAATAATAGTAATGCTGTTTCGAATGTATCAGTTTTGAATGTGGAGCTGATGGAACGCTGAACATTTCCTACATTCACGATTTTATTGGAAAATTTTCAATTAGATCTCTCACATGATTTCAAACTATGCAGTTTGTAAATTTGAAGTCTAATTAAATTTCTAAAATGTACAATTTTTTGAATCTAGTAAAAAACGAATAGAAAAAACCTTGCAGCATAAGTTTGATAAAGTTTTACATTTCCAAGCTTAGTTTTCTCCTCTGAAACTGAAACGAAAAAGACAAATTTCTTAGAGAAAGCTGAAAGTTTCCTTTCCGTAATAACTTACAACAGCGACTACGTATAATTTAAAGGAAGTTTATTGACTCTTAATAAAAATTGCAAGTGTAACTTTTCTGTTTCTAATTTCAAGTCTGGAAATCCAGTGTTTTCTGATTATTTATGGACACATTGTTGACAGTTTTGCACCTAGAAATATGGTGCAGGTGTGCTGCAATGAACATCAAAAATATACAAACATACATATTACAGATGCATTTGCAATGTCATAATTTTTAGTATGCAAATCAATATCGACTTTATCAAAACATATGCATGATCCATGCATATATATGGACAATATAACGTCAATTTGTATGCGTACTAAAAGAATACTTTGAACCAGGTAAATCGTAGCTATATGTCGAAATTCAATACAGCGAGACAGATTTGCATCGAAAAATATGAACTAAAAATGCATCCCAAGGACATATTTCGTCCGATACTTTTTTTTATTACGTGTAAAATCTGTGCAGATTCAATGGACTCATCGAACTGTTATTTCGTTTATTTCCGAGAGGTCGACCACTTCGAGTTTTTTTTGTACCAAGTATATATTCCTAAAAAAATATTATAATATTATTGAATATTCTGTTTCACATTTAATTCTTTAGTAGTATATAAAAAGCAGGGCTTTTTAAAATAAAAGTAGACTCCATAAATTTCGAATTTTTTTATTAAAATATAGCTTTCCGAATAAAGCAGTTAAAGGAATCTAAATGAATAAATTAGTAAAAATAGATTCTATAATGAATGAATGGTTGTAATTGCGCGCCAATGTGACTTTAATTGGATATTGATTCAGTCTATATTCGCCATGTGAAAACCGTCAACTGGAAAATTGTGCATGGAACGTACAAGCTTCCCTAGTAAACAATGCTATTACATTACATTTGCAATTAAATCTCATGACGATATTGAGATTCTGAAACACTTAGCCTTAATTATGAATCTCAAAAATTCGCCCTCATAATTCGAAATATAGAAGAAATAGAATAAAATATAGAAAATAATATAAAAATAAAATAAAAGAACCAAATTTTTTATATATTATACTTTCAGAAGAGTGACTATTTTAAGAGGATGAATCTTCCATCGGTCATTATAAGTGAAACTCCAATTATATCCTTTTATATTAAATTATCTTTCAAGCGATAATTAATCCGAAGAGAAAAGGCGAATAAGAAAGTTCTTCAGTCTTAGAAATTTAATAGGACTTAGCCTTTTAATCTGTAACTAACTACAAAAGATTGACATTGTCAGGAATCTATTTTTTTAATGAACTTTAATATTTTCACAATTAAAAGCCCTAAAAGTAATGGTGTAAAATGGATCTTTGTTTTCAACAGATTATTTCACTAATGACGCTTCAGTTATTACCTCGAATTTATTTACGTGTTTAATATTAGTAGATTTGCAAGTCGAAAGTACTCGATAGCAATAAAAGAGAAGATAAAATGTTTTACTTTATTACAAAGTCTTTAATAGATCATTATTTCCCTTGTTGTGAACAGTGGAAAACTTCTCGTTAAAACTCGCCTCAATGAAGATTCCGCGACCTTTCTTTATTTTTATAAGTTTGCTTTTACTTTGATATCATTTTAATATAAAAGGGATTTGATATCAATGGAAACTAAAATAAATACTAATATAAACTGACAAAGTTTCCTCGAATCCTGACTCATTAAAATTATTATTCTCATTAAAAGTGTTTAATCAATTTAAAATCTATAACTATTTTTGTGAACTTTGTATGAAATAATTGTTGTAAAAGATGATAAACTCCTATCGACGACAAAGCTCGAAAGTATAATATTATGTCTGTGTGACAAGTTTTAGCGACAGATACACTTGAAAAGATGTTGAACAAGCACTTTCCGCAAGTGCTCCTTTCAGATAGAAATGGCAGACCATGTACACACATTTATCAGACCCTGAGTTATCAAAAATACAATATTTTTCACTGCAAATGGATCAATAAATGGATATATATATATAATATAATTTAGATTAGAGGATTGAGAAGTTACTTTGAAGAAACAAATTCAGCCTATAAGCAAAAAAAATAAATTGAATGAACTATATTTTCGTTCATTTTAGAAAGGATAAGAAAACTGAAGATGGACTGAACCCTCCAATCTTTTCTCTCAGTAGCCAATTCATTGTCCCAACCCACTCTGATTTGATACGAGCAAGTGATCAATCACGTCTAAAGTAACTTCAAAGTATATACTTTCTATCAGGCTTCATCTCCTTTTCATCACACATCATCAACTCGTCCCAAAGTGCAATGAATTTTTACAAACGATTTATATGTATCTTTATCTAAAACAAAAAGATCTTTAAAAATACTTGTTTCACCCTTAATTAATAGTTAATCACCAATATTGATTTACTAACTTTAACATAAATGGACTCTATCAAATTTGAGTTCATTTAAAATTAATGCTTTTAGACATAAAATATCAGTATTGTTTTATTGTTAATACATAATAAAAACTGGCTTTTGTTATCTTATGTTAGCATCATTTTCATCCATTAATGCAAAATTATTACTATCTAGTTTACAACCACTAAATGTATACAGGGTGTCTACTAAATTTTACCTACGAAATTCCTGAATAATTTTCTTCCATTTCCTTAAATTCCCTCACAGTAATCACACCCTGTCATAAAAATATTATAACTAAAGTTTGCACTACAATAGTACATCATAGTTTTCCAGTTGTCACTCGAGATCCCTGTAAAATATAAGAAAACCAGTGACTTATAAAAAGTGTGATAATGTTTTGTTCTCTAGAGCAGGCTTCAACTGCCACTTTATTAGACACTATAAAATACAAAAAAAAGTGAAAAAGCGTCACCGTATTCTTTTCACGGAATACATGCTGGCCTCGACTATAGTGGTAGATTGTCGTAAAGCTTCAGGTACTCTTTTAATCTCATTTCCTTGACTTTTTTACCTTAGCTCTTCTTCAGCAACAAGCCACATCACCTACCTATCCATTTCTCTGTACGCCATACCGTAAGGATAAAGAGAGAACAGTACTTGACTCAGAGAAAAGAGGTTTCAAGCCATTGAGACTTTCTCACTGCAATTTCTTTCGTTTTCAAACTTTTAGTTCATAAATAGCTTCAAATTTTGTCTCTCTACTTAATTGGGTTGAAGTTTCAGACGTCTAGTCTGACGATTTTTTTACATTTATTAAAATAATAACAAAAATAAAGTTTCCACTGTTAGGAGTAATAATCAAAAATTTATGAGGAATACACACTTTGTTTTTAATCTTTCAATATTGTGTGCATTAAGATAAATTTTCTATTATTAAATTAATTATCTAATCTCATTATAAGCATAAAAAAGAAAATCGATATCGCGTTTTCGATGGCACTTTTCGCTGGTAGTAAGTGCAAGAAACTTTCCAAAGCTAGTGAAAACAGATTGGACGAAATAGGACACGAAAGTGCAGCAAATGATCTCCTGGAAAAGTAAACGTAGCAAAACTCGATGAAAATCGTCCTACAGGACGTTGGGAACTCGGCTAGGAAAAATACATACGAGACATGGAGTTTAATCAAAGAATCCTTGAGCAGCAAGCATGAGTATCGAATAAACTAAATAAACTGAAATTTTACAAGATATTTTCAAAATCAAGTACCTAATTAAGATTATCTCTTTACAAGATTGAGTATATGTAAATAAAATCACATCCCGTTTTAGTTGTAACGGAGATTAAATAATCAGAATATAGGTCATCTATTTCCAGCCTTATCTGTCTCTATTTCCCCAAAATAGACCTCAATAAAGAAACTATTGGTGATCTGATAAAAACCTGGACTCAAAAAAATCCTCTTCTTCTCCATTTTAAGATTTTTGCAACGGAAATCTATAATTTGACAAATGGTCGTGACCTCGAATTTGCAAAGTGACACATTTGGCAAGGTCCCAAATCTAAGGCGGATGTTAACGCTTCGTCTATCCACACTTCCAGATTTACGAACTCGTATCGAAATGGATTGAATCTGCTTTCAAAATCACTGGACTCTTTGATTTAAGGAGCATGTTATATGTATATTACAATTTTATATCTAATATATTCAATATACAACTTAAAGTTGGAAAACGTTGTCAATTTGTATTATTAAAAATTCAAAACTTTAGAAATTCAAATGCTGCAAATAAAAATATTCCTACAATTTTAAAAGTGTGAATCCAGATCGCTCACTTTATTCGCTAATCATAACACTAAAATCATCCATGTATGAAAAAAATAGAATTTGATAAATACATACCTTGAATAACCTGAGGATATTGGCGACCATAATGGAAACTCCACTGAATGAAGCTCCAATTACTCCAGTCACTGGCTTATGTGGAACATAAAGGGGAGATTTTCCACTCTCACATTTGTACTCCGATATGTCCTGATAAAAAAAGAGAACAAGATTTCATTAACAAATGGCAAATTACAGACCACGTTCAATTTTTGTTGATTGAAAACATTGCAAAAAATAGAAAAAGAGTTGTTAAATTACATTATTCAATTTTCTCCGAGTAAAATTGTAAATAGCTGTCTCCATGTGCCATAAAATGTTCTTAATTTTTTTTTATAGACTCTACTTGGTTCAGGCGAGAAATTAACTGAAAGAACGTGATTAATTTATTCTGAGTTAAAAGTCTTTCAGTCCTGAATCACTAAAAAAATTCAGAGGATTTTAAACATAATTTCACTATTAGGCTTAAATTCAAAATAAATTTCCTCTGAATGTATCGTAAGCTTATAATAGAAAAATACTCCAAATCTGGAAAGTGAAGTATTTTTTTAATCGATGATAATAAATTGTTCTTGAATAATTCATCAGGATCTAACTTCATTATTCTCAACCACTTAAATCAATCATTTCCCGCATCAGATTATAATTGAGCTGCGGGTCTTATAATCAAAGATGATGGTGGCTTGAAGGTGCTTACTTAATCAGCAAACTCAAGACAACAGGAAACACGAAAGTCTTACGTATGATTGACGGCTGTGTGCTCTTAGGATGAAGGATAAGGAACAGCAATTCTCACACATAAAGCCAAAAAATCGATCAATTTCATCCCTGATTCTTTTACCTTCAAGGTGGATTACTTATGGGTCATTTTTTTATATTTCCAACCCTCTTATAATCCTAAAACTACTCTCTGACTTTTACATACTTTCTTGTTCATAAACTGGCACGCAAAATAATTTAAAGCCTAAAAAATCCAATTTCACTATTTCATTTAGTAATTTTCAACTTTCCACTAAAGTTTCAGTCAAAAATGACTAACAACTAGTAAACGTGTTCTCTAAAGTAGATTTATGACCAAATTTTCATTAATTCAGGTTTAAAGAGCAACTTGCTCAAAATAATAACAACGTATAAGTATTTGGTAATTTCTCGTTGTTGTTAATTAACTAGAATGGAGAAACTTTACTTATTATTGGACTAAGACTTGCAAAGTAGAGAAACAAGAATTATGGAGTAATAAGAATAAGTGATAAATGCTCTACGAAGTGAAAAGTTTCGCCTTGGTAAACAACACGATAAGAAGTTGGACTTTGTAACTTTGTAACTTGAGAACAGTACTCGTGAAAGGAACCGGAAATTCAGGACCAGCAAATAACTGAATGCAATGATTGAGGATGGAGTAAGAACAAGGTTCGTTTACTGGTTTATCAGGAGAAAGATTTTTTTCGATAAAAAACGTATATCAGTCGGATTTGAAGGCAAAAAATCTTTTTGTAAAATTACCAATATTTATTTTCTTAAGAACGTTATCGATTATATTCTGCTCTAATGGTGTATTTGAGTCAAAGCAACTGCAAATATGTAATAATAAGCAAAAAGAAAGAATATAAATTCAGGAAAGAAATATAAGATAGGAAAGCTTTTGTTGAGAATAAAAGGTTTCTAATCAATGATTATGGAGGAAAAAAAGTCTCACTGGACTGTATTTGACAAAGAGAATGTCAGATTGCTTGTCTTGGGTCGTGAAAAGAATGAACACAGAAGAACTATGCTATTATCTGTTCAAGAAAATTTTGCTCGGTTTAAAATGGTGAAAAAATCGAAGAGAAGAGTACAACGAGGAAAAGTGAAAAAGTCTTAGAGACCTTAAAATTCAATATTACCCAGAATTTTTTTTTTAAATTAAAATATCTGATTTTGCGAATCAGAATAAGAAATTAAAAAAGAATTTCATCACAAATTAAACCTGACAAAGGGTATATGAATTTAAATCTGAAATTTTAAAAATTAAAAAATATTTTTAATCTGAAGCTTCAGAGCATATTTCTTCCAGGAGAGTGGCTTTGAGCATTTTTTAACACTGAAGTTTTATTTGCCATTTAGGTTTTCCAACACGGTTCTTCATGTCGCAGCCTTTATTCAGGAATTTAATTAAATTTCTTAGTTACCTTTTACATCCTATAATGTTTATGCTAATTTAACTGTACAGATGACATTTAGTAATGTGTAATGAACAAGATTCAAAAGGAATGACGGTGCAGCATACTTTTTTATTCTGTTAATTAAGCTCTTGAAATGAGCTTACAAAGAACGAAAGAGAAGCTTTACTATACATGAGCAATATAATCTAGAAAAAAAACCTTCTTTTGTGATTCAAAGCAAGGTGGAGTGGAAACTATTTCATTTATTTTATTCTGTCAAAGTTAAAATTTTTTTAGTTTAATTTCCGTCTTTATCAATCAGATTGTAATCTAAATCAGCGGAATTTTGTTGATTCTTTAGAGAGCAGATTTGAAATAATAAATTATGCGAGTTTACTGAAACAGTAACTTATTTAGGTTCATTTCTTTGGAACTGAAAGAAACAATTGAATTCTGACGAAACTTTTAAAATTTCGAAAGTACCCGATTTCAGTAGACAGATCGTATTGCTTTTGGCTTTCAACAACTGAATTATTGTCAATGCACCTGCAACGCGATTTTGCTGCATGTGCAGAGTACGTGAAATGTACGTTAATGCAAACCTCAAGTACACTCAGTAGCTCTTCTCCAAACATTGGCTTGTACCAGGAACTTCGGTAAATATCATCAGAAATTACAGGAAATAGGGAGCAGAAAACACTTCCAAAACTAAACTGTAGACAATAGCAAATTTAATACTTAAATACGTATAACTTTATTTCAGAAAACTGTAATTCGACAGTTTTATTCAAGAATTCTACACTTTCTTCTTATAATTTTACACGCTCGTAATTTTGGCTATTATTAACTGACTGAATCTGGGCTTTAACTTTCATTTTATATTCTCTACTGTAATTTCTCATACCTTTAAGAAATGTATAGAAGCATGAATAGAATTGTAAGATGATTTGTGATAATGCCAGAAATATTCCAAGAACTTTATTGCCTTTTTGAGAAAATGCTTTTTACATCTGAATTTAATTTAAATTAAATTTAATTGTTATTAAATTAAAATGTAGAAAGTTTCTATTTTATGCATGAAGCAAAGTTATAAATCAGCTTAATAATTACAACCACTTATCGTAGTATAAGGAATACGTGAGACTGTTAATTGCTCCAAATTAGGGCAAATGTACGTCGCCCACTTGATTCCTGTAATTCCAATGAAGAGTCCTAAAAATTATTACGGTTATTACTTTCTGAGTTTACCTTAAGCCATACACTTTCCGTCGTAAAATGTGACTTAAAGGAGAGCACGAATGGATCAGCTTTCAGTTATTTTACGTCTGGCTTTTCGTGACCCAATATAGTGCCAGTCTGTAGAGAAGTAGAGATGAATATTTGTTTTGATATATGTTAATCGTTGTTCCACATAAAAATATGATCTACGAGAAAAAAGTAATATCACTGCATTTTCAAAATTAAAAAATGAATAAAGAAAGCGGTTTACCGAATTGGGTTGAAGTTTCAGACGTCTATTCTGACGAAAATTATTGGTCCTAGTAAATAAATAGAAATTTTGGGTTTTGGGAACAGTGGAAACTGTTTTTTTGTTATTACTCTAATAAATGTAAAAAAAATCGTCAGACTAGACGTCTGAAACTTCAACCCAATGTTTACCGATTTGCAAATAATTTACATCGTTTGTCTCCCTTCAGTCACAAGTGAAAAGATTGGAAAATGTAAAATAGAGACTATGCCAGAATGCGAATAAAAGTTCATTTAACTCTTGGTATTCGAATTCTAGGCTAGAATAGTTCATCACTGTCAAGAGGTATCAGAGGATGGTAGATTAATTGAATCGTAAAAGCCGTCTCATTGCTTTGGCGAAATTTTACAAAAAGAGAGAGAGAGAGATTTTTTCCTCATATATATTTTGCATTCGGATATTAAGGGACGTTTAAATAATAAAGATTAAAAGCTTAATTTCTATACATTTTTGTTTAGTTCAACGTAAAAAGAAGAAAGATTAAGTTTGACGTGAAAGGAAATACCGAAAGAAGTAAAGCTTTAATCAACTCTGAATGAGACCGAAATTGAATTAAATTCGTCGAGATATCTTCAAGATCCCTGAACTATATTTTCCTCATAACAGATTATGATGTGAACCATTAAATCATTATTTTCTAGATAAAAACAAAATCCTTGATAAAGAAAAGTGGTGTAACGAAATATCTCGAAAATCTCGCAAATATTGTTGTTGCAAACCCTTTGCTAGTTATATGAATAAAATATTAAAATTATAATATTTTCGGCACATAAATTAATCTATTGTGAGTTGATATAAAGATCTACTAAAATTTAGTCATAAAGTTTGCCTCTTTAAGTTTTATCATTATATCCCGAGAAGAAGATCGGTGCGTTGAATTTATTATAGGTACTTAATCTCATCGAAGGTGCAAAGTGCAATCTTGTGTACTGTTCCAGGCATAAGTTTAAGAATGCAAGTACCGCCCTTCCCTGAAATGGGTAAACGTCCTCGATATAGTGAAGAAAAGCCGTTTCTTCCGCTAGAAATAGCTTGTGATATAAATACGATTACTTAACAATACCCTTGGGTATGTGATCTTCATTAGAAGTATTATATCTTTATCTTTAACGATATTCCGAGAGTCTAGGGCATTTCAAAAGGTACTACAGTTCAGCAGTTTAGGGGAAGGCATTGCATGCTAACTCGGTTCACAGTGGCTGAACAAATTTGAGTTATCTCGAGCTCTACCCATGGTTAGTCAAAGGTATAAGAAATTCTTACATTTCTCACAAGACCAAGTAAAAATCTTCACTAGAAAATTCAAAAATAAGTTGATTAAACAATTACATATTTTTTAATATTATAATATAATAACAATAACTTATTTTGGAATACAAAAAAAAATCTAAACTGTATTTAGTAACGTATTTTCCCACATTTATTCCCTTCAGTTCAGGAAAGCGTCTAAATTAATTAAGATACTTGTCGAGGAAAAGCATATCGATCGGATTAAGTCGGAAATGCGTTTCCCGGTTAATAGCAAGCTCTTTGGAGCTTCTAGCATGAGAAGGTTCTTTGCAAAATAACATCTACGCCGGTCGCTATAAAAATAAATTTAACAAGATTAAATTAGCAGTTAGCGAATTTTCTGTGCAAATTACTTTCTAGCCAACGGTTCATTTTCCAAAAATATCACACCGAATATTGAAATTGACCTCCCACGCCCTTAAAATACCAATAAGTTTCAAAATTAGTTGATTAAAACTTTTATTGTAGAATAATATTTATCAAATATTAAACAATATTACAAGGTGTTGAAGATTCATTTTAATCACTAATAAACTAATTGTTCACTAATCTTGCAAGCACATTGTTGTATGATAATGGATTGAAAAGCATGATAAACATTGGAATATTAATTACATTTAGAATATCATGCTTTTGGAAAGTATACAATCATATAACAATGTAAGTGAACAATAAAGTTGCATTAAATTCATGCTCCTCCTCTACATATAATATGAATATGCTGGTTAGTGATTTAAATCTGGTGGTGTCAGACCGGCTGACCAAACTCGTCTGTATCTACTGTATATTCACTGACTTTAACATATAAACTTAAATTATTCACTCGCATGAACCGAAAGTACGGATCAACTAATCCTCGTTCTCAGTAGGAACCAAAAGGCTTTTACTCTTTTTCAGAAAATATTGACGAGAATTTGATTGCAGTCCAACAGTAAAATTGCTTTTTCAGCAAACTGAGTTTTCATTTCAGATGGATTTTTAATTGAATCAATAATTAAAAATTGAAATACGTGAAACAATTTTTAAAAAATAATTTAATTGTAAAAACTTGAAAAGTCTAAATTTCATTTACACTATAATATTTTCCCAATCCAACTCTTAATAAAGGAATCATGATAGTCTGGAAAAAAGGTTTTTCCCCTGCCGGTGTCCAATTTTCGTGACATTAATAGACCAGTATTAAATCTTCCAGTGGACCTTTTTTGGGGGGTTGGAAAGAAGTTTATTAGTCTGAAAAATGGGAACAAGTTGAAGAACGTAAAACAGTATTTCTCTTTAAAGAGGATGAACCAAAGTGAAGCCACCAAAGTGAGATTGTCGATAAACGATTTAACGGAGCTAAAATCCGAAAAAATTATCTTTATTGAAATACACCTCTTGAATTCTTTTATTCCTATTCACTTGAAGCTTGAAGCGTTCTTTTCACAAGTTCAAGTCTTCTCTCAAATTAAAATTGAGCTCTGTATATAAATGTCATGTATTAATTCCCTTTGAGATTTGTTAATAATTATTAAATTAAATAACTAATGACTTGAGTCAATCAAAAGTCATTCAAGTTTGCGACAACAATTTATGTGAGATTTTCGAGACAATTCATTACACCAATTCTTCTTTTTAGTGGAAAAAGTGCTGAGCGCATGATCCTTTATGAAAAATAACACAGATCTTTGCTATTATTCAGAAAGGATAATATTACGAAGATGAAGGTAGAAAGTCTGGCATAATGGGGGAAGATACAGAATGAAAGATCTATCGAGACGTTGATTCATTAACCTTTACTTAATCCCTAGTACAAGCCACTTTCAAATGGAAGTAAAGTATCACTGGTAAGCAGCTACTGTCTGATTCGCTACACTTACTATAAGAAAAGCGGAATTAGTACAAAAAGGATTTTCAACAAATTTTTTAAGTATTATAATGAAAACGAAACTTAAGCTTTAAAAATTCGAGTACGTCATTAGCAGCCATAAAATTCATTTGATTAATTTATTATGTCAGTCATTGATATAATGTTTAACATGGACTCTACTATCATTGCAATATCACATTCATCAAATTCTCTCTAGAATTATTCTGATCATGTAACTGACAAGAATTCCATTTCAATTCCAATTCGTGATCCCTGACGTAGGTCTGCATAAAATGACTGTCCGCATGAATATGCAGGCACTTTCAGCTTTACATAAATGGGTAGATATATACATCTGCACAGTGCCTATTAAATTTTCTGTCAACAGAATAATTAACGCATTCTGTTTTTGTTGATAAAAGTATTTACAAATGGAATTTACATATCTTTGTACATGGTGCGTACCTATTAAATCAAAAATTGACAGATACTTTTGTAATATTCATTACTTACGGTATTTACATCTAAATTTTCAATACAAAACTCAAATAAACTATTCAGATTTTTTTAGTTAAATAAACAGTTCCATATCAAAGAAATGAAAATTTTATGATATCTTCATTAAACGCTAAAATCCATTTTCTCTTCCTAAATATTGCTGAGAATTTTAGTCGACTTTCCTTTCTCTGCATTAGTGCAATGAATACTATATAATCTAGGGCTGAGGCGATTAAGTTCAAACACAGTTCTCCTTGCATAAAATTATCTTTACTGCATAGTTAGCACCAACTTTAAACCATACACTACAGATTTAGCGAATATACTTAAGGAAATAAAAATAGCAAGACAATTTACTTATTTTCCAGAAGCTTTCAATTTAACTGAATTTGCGTGAAAATGACATTCCGGAAATATTAGGTTGAAGTATCTGACCAGTTATATGTATAACTAATTTGCTCTTATGGTAAAGTATTACATGCCCTTAAGAAGTCCAAGCAAAGAGCTCGACGCTATGTGAATATATAATGAGTCGGTCAATCGATTTCACCTGACGTTTATGTCGATAATGAAGAGCGGGTGACTGTCGCAGTTCCTGAACGTTTCCAATAGTATTGATATGCACGATAACATATTACTCGAACTACAATTGCCGTTTGTTGTTGTTCCCATCAAAGCACTGTCCATTATTAATTTTTTTCCTTTATTACTTGAAAAAGTTTTTTAAAATTCTGCCTAAATTTGTTTTCCTAATTCCGTCACTAAAATATAATATAATTTTCAATTTTAATTCAAATATAATTGTATTCTTTATATTCACGAAGACCGTAAAACAAAAATCTGTTGCATGCAGGTTCAGTATTTCATGTGGGAGGCAGTAAAGCGAATTTCTTTTATGTACCATCGAGTAGCTGTGAACGACCCAATTTACTACTACACTTAAATTTAATCGAATCTTAATCTGAAATATGATATTACTTTCCACAACAGTAGCGATTGAATATTCTTCTTTATATATATGTATATATTTTTAAGAGGTGTAAGAAATTTCCCCTTTTCAATTTGAATTTAAATTTTCCATGAAAAAAAGGGCAAACAGTTTGAAAAATTGTTTCGATGAACGAGAGATGAAAATTTATATTCGAACATTATAAATCGGGCGTGCTGGCGTCAAAGCGTTATGCCGAAATGTCCAATTTTACGGGGCACGAATATATGCGAGACTCATAGCCAGTGAGATTGGTCTGGGACCGATTTGTAAAAATGTATTCGTGATTTTTCGTGTACACTACCAAACGATATTCCACCACAAGCCATATCCACTCTAAAATTTTTACTCCAGTGTTTAATTCACCGATTCACGATACAATTAAAAAAAATAAAATTTCTCTCGATTGTTACAGTTTAAATTCGAATATGAAAAACGTTTTTATATATTTTTTTATGTTACGTTAATATTCTTTCGATTAAAAAAGTTCTTGGGGGATATATTACCTGACCCTATAGATAAAAATGAAATATAAAGAAAATAAATAGTCAGTTAGGAGAAAAAGTAATCTCTAGAGACTAGGTCTTTCGAATTTGCATGGAGCCATTTACATCACAAAGAAGATAAACGAGTGGCTATCTATTAACAATATTCCCCATTGTGAAATTTCAAATGCCTTCGATGTAAGAAACACGCGCATTAGTTTTGTAAAATATGTGAAATCTTTAAACTTTATCGATATTTTTTAAAGGAAGTGAAGCAGAAAGCGGACAAAGCTTCATTTTATAGCGATTTATCATCGATATAAAAGATTTGCAAAACTAAGAAAATTGCCATACATCACTTCTTTTTTCAGCAAAACTTTTTCTCTAGAAATTATGCTTATGTTTTCGTTACTCAATCACAAAATCAAAGTAAATCATTTAATTACTCTCCATATAGAGTCGAAATAAAACATTATTTTTTTTCACTTTTAAACATTACCTTGAGATTTTCACTTCCTTAATTCACATTCGTTTGTGAAGCGCGTAGAGGAATAAGGACTGTTTATTGTGACTCTCCCTGGAAATTTCTTTAGAAATTCTCAATGAAAATTCGTTCATTCTGTTTTGCTTCTCTGAATCCCTCTTACAATCTTTTTATTTTTAGCTTTTGACAAGAATAAATGAAAGGATCCTTGTCAATTTTCTCTTTTTAAATGAAAATATATATTTGATTGAATCACTTATTCAAAATTATTTAATTTTTGTGTCACCAAACGTTGGTTGGTTCAAAAAAAAAAAAATTGGTTAGCACAACCAAATAATTTTTGTTGCTTCTATAGCAAGAAAAAGTTTTGTTGCCTGAACCAAACATTTTTCTCAGTATAGTATCGTACTTACTTGGTTCATGTATGATCTGACAAACTCCATACTTTGATCAAGAGCATAGGTGTCACTACTGCAAGAATCCAGGATCAAGGCACCCAAGGTAGTGTTCGGGAGAAGTTCGTTGTCACTATTAATTAGGTCCAACGCATACAACATGGCCTCCAATCGCTGAACACCCTTTTCCTCTTTTACAGCACCGCATGGCGACTCAACACTCAGTGTTGGTACCTGAAAAAAGATATAGTATTAAATAAAAGTCGATTTTCATGTTTATGAGGTAAATATGGAAATGAGATTTCCTCGAGTTAGTGAAGTAGTAGTGAAGTAGTTCGGAAGTTCTCTGAAAGTCAAAGACTAGTGAACTTTGCGACTGAAATCACCACTGGCTTCTATGTTATGCTACTAAGCTGAATATTGACTTTGCCAAAGTACACATGGTGACAAACATACTCATAAATCCTGTGTGACAATGTGGTCATGTGGTAGCTCGACGATTTTAATGTTTGTTATGCCCAGATATGTCGCTCCTCTCTCAAACTTCCTTCTCTTTCTCTCTCACACGCTTGACACACAACTACTAGCTAGAAAACTCACCCTCCATCCCCTTCGTTCAACCTAGTGAACGCCTCACATTCCCCTCACGTTCACTTCGATGGAAGGAAAGTTTTTAATTAAAATACACGTTTGTGCTGACAGGCAATTTTAACTGTCGTGACAATAAAATGTATATACGTACTTTAGTTTTGTGTCAGCTAATAGCGTAAATAATTTAAAAATAACATTCGTCAAAAAAGGATTTGAGTAATTGAAAATCTGTAAGATTTATATAATTTGTAATTTGTGGTAGAAAAAAAAATTTGGAATAGATGCTTTTAAATTATATTTGTTAAACCTGACCAGAAAGAATTTCTATTTTTTATCGAGATCTTACAATATGCTTTCTTCTGGCTAAAAGTTTGTCACAATTTTACGACTGCTATAAAAGAAAGACTACCGCCATAAAACAGTTTGCCAGATTTTTCCTAATATATGTATAACATACTGTTGACTCTTATTTTGAAAGCTATAAAAATCGGCGTGTATCCTAATAAATGTATATAAATACTTTTTTCTATTATGTTTTTCTTAATGTACTAAACAATTTTCCTATCTTAAAAAAGTAATTTTTATATCTCGAAAATATCCAAGACATTTTTGTCAAAAACCTGCGATCGGTTTCAGACGTTTAGTCTGACGATTTTTTATTCTGGGCAATTCCGGGTAACTTTCTAATAATAAATAAATAAAAATAAAAAATGATTTTATGGAACTCTTTAATATTCTTAATCGAATAAATATTATATGAAAAGAAGTCTTACTCGATGCTCATGCATGGGAAAAATTCCGCCGAAAATGACATCGCCAACGATTCGAAGCAATTTTGAACCGTCTTCATCGCTGTTGTTCCTGTGAACCTGGGAACAGTTCACAAGCACGAGGAAGCACCACATCGGTAGAATCCTCTTTAGGCTCATTTTGAGCGCCGGACGAACGGAAGCCAAGGATCCCGATGACCCACCACCGGGACCCCGCTGAAACATAAAAAAATATATATTAAAATATATTTAAAACTTCGTTGGCTACTTTTTTAGGTGAATTCTATTTTTTTTATAAAATAAGGACATTGTAAAGCAGGATTCGCTGAATCTTTTCATGATGTGATGTACCCTCAAGGGATCCAAAAATTCTGATTCAAGAGAGTGAAAATTTCAGGGTGTGGAATACATAATGAAACTAAACTGTAAACTGTCATGTACACTCTTATAAATCAAAAGATTTCAGTTTACAACTTAACATAAGTAATAAAGAAAGCAAACTTTTACGAGCAACGATAGCAGTTCGAGTTTATAACCCTTCGTAATCTTACTTAGAAAATTTTAAATTATCGAATACTCTCCTATCTTCTTGTTGGAACTTACTAACATTAATCTTACGACCTTTTGCCATCAGACTTGTCAATAAAACTGAAAATTAAGTTGACGTGAAAGAAGATATTAATATTCTTCTTCTCTTCTATCTTCTTTACGTGATATCTTTCAATTTATATCTAGACATAAACATTTCAGCATTCATAAATTTTATCGTTGAAAATGCATTTATTTCGATACTCCTACATATTTCTGAAGAGAAAAGTGACGTTTATTTCGTCTCGTCGGAAAATCGTTGGCGAGTTGATGGGATTTTATAAAGGGTGATTCGGGCGCTAGCAATTTAAACGGATTCCATTTCTGTGGCATATATTTCTGTGAAGGAAAAGGTATTTTTGAATAAAAAAAAAAAAAAACGAAAGTACGACGATAGAAGGCCAGGTAAAACTGTTAACTATTGCATGAAAGGAGAGTAGTCGGCCATAGCAGAAACTCGATGTTAAAGGCACTGAGAAAAGTGTAGGGGAAAAAGGCTTGGCAATGGGTTGAAAAGAATTTCGCGTCGAGATATGCTGTCGAGTAAAGTATGAAAGGATGGAGTTAAAGAGGCAGATTTCACACCTCTCGTTCAAAATATTACCACAATTGTGCTTCGAGAGCAGAGACATTCAAGGAAAATGTAATCGCACGGGAAATGTACTCTTATTACATCTTCAGATGTGATAATAAAATTTTGTTATATACAATATACATACCGCATACCTACAATTTTATTTTACGTATCCAAACAACGACGTAAAAATGCATACGACGTTTTATATTTCTAATAAGCTAGTTTAGAGTTTTAGATACATATTTTTTTAACCACCCATTCTTAAATAAAAAGTTTTCAGAGCATCAATCTAATATTATAGCTAAAAGTTCTTACAATTTTACGATAGCTATAAAGGGAAGATTATCTTCCATAAAATAGTTTACTATGGCATATTGTCATCTCGGGCTTCCTATCTCTAAAGAATTGGTGTAACCATACATTTTTTAAAACAGGAATTCAATAACTTTATCAAGATTTTATATCAGTTTATTGTTATCTGACGCATTCTGCGTTTCCTATTACTATCAGATTATATACGAGAAATTGATCAAATTCCCATAGGTAAATTTAATTATAAATAGCAATGTTATATACATATTTGTAGAAAATAAACTAAAATGATCATAAAACTGAAAGTTAAATTAAAGAGTTATTAGGAAATGAATAATTGAAACTTTTTGATAGTTGCTTTTATAAAAGGGAATCTTTTTTTCATTAATTGATTTCTGTGGTCTTGATGTTCATCACAGATTAACGACCCATCCTCCAAATACCATAACGAGACCATCAACGTTAGCGTATGATGTAGGAGTAATAGCGCCTACCAATCAGAAGGGGCTGATAATTATTTTGGCCAACTCGAAAACGGCAAGGGGATCGATGGCACTTTTTGTGAATTTTACGATTGTTGCGTCACTCTGGTAATTATTCATCGAAATCATTTCATAAAATTTTACCTTTGTAAATGTACCATCATCCTCCCATCAATTGTTACATAAAATCTTTATTTTTAAAATAGTACCGCAAACGACAAAATTAAAGAACTTTTTAAAACAATACAAATGAAAATACTTGAACTATTTACAAATGTTTTATTAAAACACTGTTTTTTAAATTAAAATTCTGCGCTTCTGATGAGTTTTTTCTCTTTCTTGTGTAAAGACGCGCGTTGTACAATGTAGGTTTCTTTAATGTAAAAAAGTACCAAGTTTTGTGCGAGTTTTAATATTTCTGTGAAAGGTATACTCTGAAAGGCATTTACGTTTTGCTTGTTTCGCAAAAAGGAAGATTAAAGTGAATATCCATTTGATACAGTGTCGCGGTTTTACATAAAACTTTTTAAAAGCCTTTTATTTGTATATAATGTATAAAGCCGGCCATAAAAATCATACAAAAACTTTCGTAATGAGCAAACGAACATTTATAATAGGAAAATGAGGCTAAATAAGATAGTAAATTGTCTACTTCTTCAAAAGTTTTATTATTTATTTTCATTTTATAATTCATAAATGTTTCTACTATTTACAAGAATTTATTTGAAACTTTATTCCACCCATTTTCGAGATTAAATTTTTCATTAAATTCTGTTACCAAGAATCCGATTGGCCCGATTATATTTTTGACGTCGAAATAAAATTGAAAATCGATTTCAGAAATACAAGAATGCGAAGTGTCCGAAATCCAATGATGTTGAGTGAAATCGGTAATTGCATTGGACATCACCCCCGGCGACTTTTATGGATAAAAATAGGTCGAACCTTGGAAAATACATTAAACTGCATGTTTATAGTGTAAAATAAACATAACGAAAAGTAAAAGTAATTATTGTAGAATGAAAAACAGGCAAACAAAGCACTTAGCAAACCAAAGCATCTAAAATAAAATTCATAAAAGTTTTTCATTCTCTAGAATGATTTAAAACATTTTGAAATCTTTTGAATTCCTGTGAAATTCATTGAAATTCCCTATAAATACTTGAAATCTCTTAAAATCCCGATCTGCAGTTGCGGTTATTTCCATTAAGATTGATTGCATAAAAAAATTTGCATTGAACTTATTTTCAAGAAAAGGAATAAAGTTTGTTGATGTCCTTCAAAAACTAACTCTTTTGAGAGTTGGAACAGTGTCTCCTGAGACAAGCATTACGTTTATAATACAGTTCCTCCAGATCTCTCAGGAGACTCAATTGTAAGTTCCTCTTTACTCTCTGCAATTGTCCAATTGTATAACTTTTTCCAAAGATTGCATTGGGAATAGCACTGGCAGAGTGATTGAACAGAAAACAAGGAAAAGTTAGATTCAACTCCTTTCTTTCACTGATTGATTTGCAAAAGTCTGCACACTCAATTCTCTCGCGTCGTTTGACTTTGAACAGTAAAAAATAATTAAAAAATAATAAAATACGAGTTCAAAATCGAAAAACACTAAAAATTTAAAAAACTAGCAATTAGGATGCAACTTTCAATAAAAAGTAGAATATTTAAACGAAAGTCCCATCACATAACATTATAATATAAATGTTGAAGTAAACATGAATGAAATGTTAATCTCATGTTTCAAGTTCTTGAATATAGAAAATTTTTAAAGAGCAAAGGGAGAAAAGATGAGAGATATGTAGAATGTTGATGGCAAATGGAGATTCTGTGTCTACAAGTGGAGAGTAAAAAGTAAATATTCGCTTTGATGTGGGAAGTTGAGGTAAATCCGACTAACTACCTGATTAAGGTCATTTCGGAAACGTAAATCTATTCTTCTAATCTCCAACTCAGGTGGAAACACAATACTAGAACCTAGAATGTAAAGAGTACGTGCATAGAATGCATTTATAGATGTCCAGCGAGCCTCTGTTATATGAATTCGAATAGCTTGTTATTATTTCTCCCATTCTGATTCAAATGCAGAATGACCTGTTCAAAATGCAATACTTAATTGCATTCACGTTGCATTGTAGAAATATAATTATAAATATGATATATCTAACCTTCTTTTTTTCTAATTCAATATTTAATCTGCTTTGCTCGACAAGCGTTTCCTTGAAATTTATTATACGTTTTCGTATTAGTGACAGAAAATGTTTTTTTGCAATGAATTACATTGTTTATTTGATTTATTTACAATTTTCTAATAAAATTGTAAGAAGTTTGTTATTCTTCTCTATAAAACGCATAGAAATCTCAGAACGGAACAATGTAATTTGATTGTTATCCGCTACTAAAGTTACACGACCATCCTTATTGGCTATTACACGAACATTAAACTCAATTGTAAGATAGCTATATTACCTTTGAATGATATATATTACTATCGATTTAGTATAGAGAGGTAAATATACTCAAAGTAGAAGAAAGTAGAATTCTGCCGAAACAGAATTTTTTATAACTTCCTGTACCATCCTGCTTTTACATTTTTAATGGTAATGCTTTAACTGAAATTTTCAAAGTAAACCTTCATAATTTAAAGTTACTAATAGCAAATATCTAAGAAGCAGTGCACTTATTATTAGAGCGTTTTCACGAATATGCGGGAATGGCAATTTAATATTCTGCTAACCGTGAATTAAGCTAAAAGTCTGAAAAATGTTATACACCGAGTGTAGATGCTTCAACTTTAGATATAGGATTTTTATATGCGGTACTTTTAGGAGACATTTCTGCGAGGGTTTAATTGACAGTAATTAAATTGGTTTTGTCGAAGCAACAAGTTTAATCTCATTTCCTCATGACAAAATGGAATTAAAAGTTAAGGGAATAAATGAGGAATCGAAACTGGTTGAAATTTTCTTGGAAGGTCTAATGAAACTTGATTATGACGTGTAATTCTTAATCCCAGAAGTGAAGTGACTTTTTTACGTTTATTGGAATAAAAACAAAAAAAAAGTCTCCACTATTCCCAAAAACAAAAATTTTTATTTATTTGTTAGGAGAAATTTTAGAGAATTTAGAAGAATTTGCAAATGATTTTAAACAATTTTAAGGAACTTGAAAAGATTTGATAAGATTTCGAAAATTACGAAAGGATTTCAAGCGTTTTATAGTAATTTTAAGAGATGCTAAAAAGATTTTGATTGATTTTAGGAATTTAAAGGGATTTTTAAAAGAGTTGAAAAAAGTTATGTATCAATAGTTTTTTTCAGACATTTTAACTGATTTTAACGAATTTTAAGAAATTTTAAGAGATTCCAAGATTTTAATTTTAAGTTCAAGAGATTTTAATGAACTTTAAGGAATTTGTGGTAATATTATTCCTAGTTTCAATTTATTATTTTTATTCATTAAAGCTATTTATCTTGTTGAAAAAGTTATAACAGTTGTATCTCGTTCTCCCCTGGAAAAGTCAGTTAGTTTTTATGACCACGAAAGGGCGTCGTGTTTATGGCTATATTTCGGTCGTTCAAACAATAAAGCTCCAAGTTTAGAAACGAAACAACAGCATCCAGATTCCGCATGAGAATTTAATGGTGTTAACGATGATTTTCGATTTCATGCAGAAAATAATAATAAAAAAAGTAATAATACAAAAAAGATGAAACGATACTGGACCACAGGAGAGTGCAGATATAGTTGGCACCTCACACAGCGTAGCTCCGATTAATCAGGATACCCGGAACAATTTCAATTTCACTCTGCGTTGTGTGCTTCTCACACACATAAAACTGCAAATATCCCCTCCAACCATCACTTTGCTTAGAAACTTTAAACGCTTTAACTTACTGAAACTCCAGCAGATGAAGTCCGAGTACATAATTAAAAATCTTCTTTCGACTTTGGGCTTTCTTTCATTCTTTCAAACTAGAAAATCAAAATAATCGATAATTGAGAATTTTTAATTCTTGAAATATAAAATCTTTGTAATTTGGTGAAATTCCTTTAAATTTCGTAAATTCACTTGATATTTCTGAAAATAATTTAAAATTACTCAAAATTCCATAAAATCTCGTTAAATACTTAAAAATGATTAAAAATTCAATGAATCTAGGTATAATTGATAATCTCCTGTATTTTTTAATTGATGTGGCATTTCTATAGGTAATTGAATTGAAGGATGTATCCATCGTTAGGAGAAATTCAGCAAAAAGCATTATCATGCATGAACTACACTTACCACCGACTTGACAATATTAGTTCAGAGCTTCGAATACTTCGATCGAGTATCCCACCCCCATTTCACCCAGACCCCATCAGGCTCTAGACAACCATCCATGTAAAGGCTTGCCTAGATATGGATATTGACAATATTTCAGACTTCCGTGACCATTTCCGTACACGTCACAGGTAACCAATATCAAAATTGACGTTTAATTAGGATTTATACCAGTCAGAGTTATGAAGACTTTCAAATTTATACAGAGTATCTACTAAATTTTACCCTCGAAATTCCCGAACGAATAGGACGATTTTTCCACTTTTTTCCCGCTGATAAAAGTGACAAATGACAAGTGATATTTTTGATAGTTTCATTTTCATTCCAAGTGAATGAACAAAGTTAAAAATGTCGAGCTGATGATGTCTCGAAGGTGACGATTAAACTTACTGGCGTAAATTATCGTCACCGATTGACATCACTGACTCAAATGCTTCGAAAACGGAAATGGAGATTCGCAGTCTCGCGCCAATCGGTAGCGGACTTCACCGAGTGAAACCGAAGTCATAAGGACGAAGGATGATCGATGAAACACGTCGACGACCTCGTATCCTGCAATTTCTCCAAGTCCTGAATACAAATTTCTCAAATTCGTCGCGCTAATGCAAACGCTCTGAAATTTGTATAAGATTGACGCGGGCGAGAGCAGAACACAGTAAAGCATAGATATGGGTTGGAAGTTTAGCAAATTTTTTTCCTTCCATTCCCTAAACACCAACATTCCATTCACCAACAAGTTGAAAAATATGGGGAAGAATGTTGACAAGTTGCATCGTTTTCCATGTTTTCTCAATTTGTCTACGAGTTACACGGAAATAGCATTTCGTTCAGAGCAATCAGTCATGAATATATTTTTGGAGAAATGAATAGTGATGGGTTTCAGATGAGACAGTTTTATTATCTTTGTGAAAAATGACCATTCTGACATTTATAAAATAAAACATATATAGTTTTAAAATCAATCGAAGAGAAGATGAAAAATTAGTGAAAATGAGAGATTTTCGATCATAACTCAGGGGCTATTATCAGAAATTTTGTAGCATATATGGATGACTTCTACCTTGTTGAAGTTAACTGCACCTCGAGGGTATAAACTATAAGGTCAGGATGGCCGTTGGCCATTTGACGTATTAGTGAAGAGGTGCCTTGATGCTAGTAGGCTCTTAACGCAACTCTCTGCTTACCTACTTGCTAATTGCTTTTCCCTGTAACCGTATCCTCTCTTTGTCTCGTCACCATGAAATCTAAACTATATACACACTCTCCTGCTATTATCCATTTATAGTATCTTTTACTTGCGGCAGAGGATTATAAATAAATCGATTATAAAACGCAGAGCACGTTTTACTGCTTTGATTCGTCATTTGAAAATGTCTAAAGAGAAAGATTAAGGTGGTATGGTTTAGTAAACAATTTCAATGGTCGTTGGGTTATATTCTAAAATAATTAACATCATTCGTGAAACGAGGAAACCTGATTGGGTTCTGAAATGGATTTAACCACGGCGTAACCATATTCAATTATTGAGCTGTATTAGATATAGACACGAAGGTAGAACATTGGCCACATTAGCCTCAACTATGTTATCGTGTCATCATTGTTGACTAATTGTAAGATCAAGCAATTGAAGTAAAGCTGTAGTAGATTTAATATACATATTCACCTGGAAACATGATCAGGGTGTCTAGTGATCAGGGAATTTGAAATTCCCACTAAAACATCATTCAAGTAGAATTTTCTGGGTATGGTCAGACAAAGAGGAAAAGTCGAATAAATTAAAAATTTTTTTTTTAAATTGTAGGCTATTATTTTTAATGAACAACATCATTAAATTTTCAATTGTTATTAAATTTGTTTAATATCTGGTACATATTAAAATAAAAATTTTCTGCAAGTTTAAATCTGGTGTGCTCCATTTTTAGTAAAATTACCACTGAAATACGTACAATTTTACTTTGATCCACGTTTTTTTTTATTTAAACTCAATAATTTTCACTCGTTTCTCACACACCATTCTGTATACATATAGTTATATGAACTAGTTAATGATCGAATCCGTTTCGCTACTGTGGTGCTTTTTCACGCGAGAAATTTCAGAAATGAGCTTAGATGAGCGTGTGGCTAATTTCAGTCGCAAATTTAGTTCACGATGATGATCGCTCCACTGGAAAATTAGTTGCGTGTCTTCGTTGGAACTTTTCACAATCAAAAAGAAAAGGAAGACAGGAAAAAGACACCTGACTGGGAGTTCATCCGTTAACGAAAGATGCTGAATGTTCGAATTTTGTGAAACCACCTTGCATGGCAAACTTGCATTTTCGTTATCGGTGACAAGGGAGATGTGATATTTTCTACTGGGAACCAGAAATCTCGCCATCGATTGCGCAAATTCCATTTCCGCATCCCTTTGATATTCGTATCACTTTTTTCATGAAACTGAATATCACAGCAGATATTTTATTCATCTCTTTTTTTTTTATTGATAACTCAGTTTCCCGTCTCTTTATAGAAACTTCTCAATTAATAAAAATATAAATTTGTGCTTTGTCATTTCTTATAAAAAGTTTCATAATCAAACATCTATACGGGGAAGAATTTTTTCTACTCAAATGGGTTTAATTAAAATCAATTCGAATTTTTGGTTGTAAATATTTACATAAAAAGCTTTTCAATTACTATTAAATAGAGAAATCGTGAATGAAGTTATTTGAACGAAACAAGTTGCTAAATCTCTGGTGCGTGGTTCGAATATATTCTCTGGTATCAAATAAACCAAATACTGAATATTCGCATGGTACGATTAAAATGGTTACAAATGCATGTTCGGAATACGAAATCCAGATAATTGGAACTAATAAAACTTTAACAATTTTGTACAAACTGCATCATAATGAGCTTTTTTTTACAATATAATTTGCAAATTTAATCTTTTTTCGAATCCTGATCAGAAAATAAAATCAGAGATATACAATTTCGATTATGAAATAGAATCTATTGAGATAATGATTATAACATTGTTGAAAACATTTATATAAGGATAATGTACAATTTTTTGAAGAAAGAAAAGTTTCTTGAAACAAATTGACTGAAAGTTTCGGAACAAATAGCAAGAATCAGCAAATATGCAGAAATGAAATATTTATGAAGAACACCACTGCGGCTTTCATATAAAGAAGAATGCAAACTTTGCATGCACTTCCAAGTCAACAATTTTCTCTACTCTGAAAATGAAGACGTTATTTAAAGGAAAGTGCTCTTTAGAAAGAAAAATGAGTGCTCTTTTAGAACTATTGTTCAAATTGCGATTTGGACATTTCCAACTCAAATCTGAAAATGAAATGCTCGTCGCTTCAAATTTAAATGAATTTTATTTTGCGAGTATTATTACTTCGAAACAAACTCAAGAGAATAGACTAATTATTCCAGAACCTGATGCGCTCTCGTGAAAGAGAAAATGCAATTATAAATAAATTCCATCTTCATAAGTTTGTCTATTATAAAATTAAGAACTTATTTTCTTTCTGATTTGTTTAATTTTTAATTACTAAAGAATTTTCACAGGTTTTTACTGACCTTTTACTGGAAGAAGTAAAGGTAAGATAGAAAAGAAAAGTTAGAATGCTGTGAAAGATGGATGGTTTTTGTAGAGGATCTTACTTGCGTCTCTTTTACAAAAACGAAGCTCAATTCTTCACTGTGATCCAAGACGATCTCTCGCATCGTGAATTCCATGACTTGAGCAAGAAGATTGCTGTCAGCAGATATAGGAGTGCTTTTTAATCTTTTCGTTATTTATCGTAGCACTCGAAACAAAATAATTCAGAGACCTGGAATTTAACGTCTAGTTGGAATATATACATGTATTGCAATTCTTATGAGCCAACAATGTTACAAGGAATTTTTCATTCAGAATTGTAACTTCTTATTTTATTATTTAAAATGTTATTGTAACTTATGTTTCTGCTACTACTGACATTTATCGTTTATTTACCAACTTCAATAGATAAATGTTAAATACTTAGATTTCAAATTATACGAATTTTTGTGGATGATCAGTTCAATGTATTTTCTCTGCGAGTGAATAGGTAAATAATTGTCAATTGAGAGACAAACAATATTTGCCGAACGCTTTTGGTAGTTTTAAATTAAATTCTGGATTCGTTAACAGAGCAGATGAACAATTGCTAGCTTCAAAACGAGAATTTTGAATTCGCCCGTTTTTCCTCTGGTTTCATTCAAATTGTAACGACATACGATTTGACTCCACATGCTAATATTGTTGTAAAATACAACGAAAATGTATCCCACTATCTTTTCGTAGATATAATATAAATAAAATAATAAAATTTATTGTTATATGCTTTTCAATTTTGTCTTGCACTACACTGAATCCACAAAACGTGAAAAATTGCACAATATATATATATATATATATATATATATAT